>CM056509.1:42286429-42379665 GCA_029783415.1 Anisodus acutangulus | reverse complement strand
CCCTTACGTGAACCAATACGTCCATTCCTACGCGAACTAATTTTTGGTATAGCCACACACTAACCCCACCACCGCATCCCCACTTCTCCCTAAATAACGTCTTATATGCCCTCTACATTATCAAGAACCTAATCTCCGTTAGAAAATTTGTCGCAGATAATTCCGTATCAATTAATTTTGACCCGTTTGGATTTTCTATAACGGACCTACGTACCAGGACACTACTTACAAGATGCAATAGTGAGGGGGACTATATCCTTTCCTATCCACATCCGCTGCTAGTGTCACCCCTCTCACATCTCTAACTGCCCAAGTCTCTCCTCCCACCACTTTAGCAACAATCTCTCCGTCAACCTGACACAATAGACTCGGACACACAGGAGCTCATGTCTTTGATTTTCTCAGAAACAATAATTTAATTCATTGTAATAATGGGAAACATGTCCAACAATATTTTTCTTCTCCTTTAGGCAAACATGTTCGCCTTCCCTTTCAGTCTACTTTAACTGTTACATTTTCTCCGTTTGATATTGTTCATACAGATTTATGGACATCTCCTGTTATTAGTTCACCGGGTCATAAATTTTATCTTGTGTTATTAGATGACATTTCACACTTTATCTGGATTTACCCTCTAAAATTCAAGTCTGAAGTTTTTGCCAAATTTCTCGAGTTTCGCACATTTATCAAAACACAATTTGAAAAATTCATCAAATCATTCTAATGTGATAACAGTCATGAGTTTAATAATTCCGCATTCTATAATTTTTGTACCAATAATGGCATGGTCTTCCGTTTCGCCTATCCCCACACGTCACCCCAAAACGAAAAAGCCGATCGAATCATCCGTACTATCAATAATATGGTTCGTACCATTGTTTTCCGTGCCTCTCCCTCCATCATTTTTTGTCTATGCAGTCAAAATGGTAGAATACATCCTTAATATTTTACCTACCAGTACTCTTCAGAACAAAACCCCCACCAAAATTTTCTACCGTCGGATCCTTTCCTACGATCACTTTAGAATTTTGGGTTGCCTGTGCTACCCAAATCTGGCCTCCACTACCCCTCATAAATTAGCACCTCGTACCACCCTATGTGTCTTTGTAAGTTTTCCTCCTAATCATAGGGGCTATCTGTGCTACGACTTGTCTACTCACAAAATCCACGTCTCTCATCACGTCACGTTTAACGAGACGGTCTTCCCGTTTTCAAATATCCAAAAATACTGAAACACGAATTATTTCTTTCTTGATGAGTCCGACATTTCCCCTGTCATATTCAACGAACTGTGTCAGTCCACCACCACCGCTCACCCATCTCCGCCACCGCAACACCGTAGTGCCACCACCGGCGTGGTGTCTTAATCTCTGTCACAGTCACTGCCACTTGTGACAGTCACTACTGACGGTCACATCGCCGTGTATCCGTCGTCGCCCCTACCCTTGCCATCACTTGCAGTCGACCGGATGTCTCCCATAAATAACCCGTCACTATCGCTTCCTCCCATCGGCACTCTCCACTGTCATCCTCTATGTCACCGCCACCCACCGCTGCAATTTTAGTACACGATCCCAACCCATAAATTGAGTCATCTCACCGAGACAATCACACCACCAAAAACCAGATACATAACTCACCACAAAAAACCCACCACCGCTACTCTCCCTACCACCAGTCGCACCACCTGACTGCACGTCGTCAACCAACACCACCAGTCCAAACCCCCAACCCATCGACCTAACCCCACTACAACTCCCAACTGACACTACACCACTGATTCCGTACCCAAATCACAACCCGAACCCGACCTATCCCCTTCTTCCAGAACCGATACACACTGTAAATGACCAAACTGCCCCTGCCCCCACGCATCGTATGGAAACCTATGCCCAACACGGGATTTTCAAACCCAAAGTTCAATTTAACCTCTCAACCCAAACTATATCCCTAATTCCCAAAAACCCAAAATTAGCCAAATAAGTCTCTAATTGGAATGCGACCATGTGTGAGGAATTTAATGCTTTAACAAACTAGCACACTTGGGATTTGGTTCCTCGACCGGATGGGGTGAATGTGATCAGTTGCATGTGGCTATTTAGTCACAAATTCAGAGACATTGGTGACCTTGAGCGATGTAAGGCAAGATTTTTTGCAAATGGTACTAATCAACATGAGGGTATTGATTTTGGTGAGACGTTAAATTCGATTGTTAAATCGGCCACTATTCGCACAGTTCTGAGTATTGCAATGGGAAGGCATTAGCCGATTCATCAGCTTGATGTGAAGAATGCATTTTTACATGGGGACTTAAAAGAAACTGTTTACATGCACCAACCATCAGGTTTTGTCCATATTGTAGCCTCTCATTATGTTTGTCGTCTCCGTAAGTTACTTTATGGTTTGAAACAGGCCCTAGAGCGTGGTATGAACACACTTTGCACAGTACCTATGCAGATTGGGTTTGTAAGCAGCAAGTGTGATATTTCTCTATTTATTTTGCAGCGAGGTAGTAACGATGCTTATCTGTTGTTATATGTGGATGATATTGTCCTTACTGCCTATTCTGATATGCTAAAAAATAAGATCATTGCATTACTTAAAACCGAATTTGCTATGACTGATTTGGGAAAGTTAAGTTACTTCTTAGGGATTTCAGTGACTAGATCTACAGATACTATGTTTTATGTCAGAAGTATGCATAAGAGATTGTGTTCAGGGCTAAAATGGCGACCTGTAAGATCATGCCCACTTCAGTTGACTCTAAATCAAAGCTAAGTGTTGTTGATGGTGATCCAGTGTCTGATCCTACTCTGTATATGAGTCTTGCAGGTGCACTTCAGTATCTTACCTTCACCAAGCCTGATATTGCCTATGTTGTTCAGCAGGTGTCTGTTTATGCATGCCCACAGGGAGCCTCATTTTACTGCTCTTAAATGTATCATTCGATACATTAAGGGCACACTTGATTATGGATTGCATCTATACCCATCTGCCCCCACCAGATTGTTATCATATACATATGCAGATTGGGCAGGCTGTCCGGACACACGACGCTCCACCTCTGGCTATTGCGTGTTCTTAGGTGATAATCTCATTTCCTGGTCTGCCAAGAGGCAAGCCACCCTATCTCGCTCAAGAGCAGAAGCAGAATATAGAGGCGTCTTGAATGTTGTTGCTGAAATCTGTTGGCTCTGAAACCTTCTTTTGGAGTTCCTATGTCCCTTGCGTAAGACGTCTTTGGTGTACTGTAATAACATATCCGCCGTATATTTATCTCATAATCCGATTCAGCATCAGCGAATCAAACACATTGAAATGGATATACACTTTGTTCGTGAGAAGGTTGCTATCGGTCATGTTAAGGTGTTACATGTACCTTCCTCGTATCAGTATGCGGATATCTTCACGAAGGGACTCCCTAGACAACTATTCCTCGATTTTAGATCCAGTCTCAGCATCCGGCCTCCTCCCGCTCCGAATCTGAGGGTGTATTAGCATATATTATAAAATATTCCTCATATATTTTGTAATATTTAGTGTTGTATAATTATGATAGATATATGATCCTTATTGTATTAGGATTTGACATTGTACACATTAAATATATTTGTATTAATGAAAAAAACTCTCCAAGGGAGATTAATATAATTCTACATTTTCTTTTTACAATTTCATCGAAGTATATATACATAATAGAAGAAAAAATTACATAATTAATGGTTAAATATTGTGAAAAGCTACTCAATCCTCGCTGTCTTTTGGCGAAATTTTAAAAAGCCGAACAAATCTTTAATTCAGTTGTAAACTATGATGAGAATTAAGATTATAGGATGCGGTGTCACGCAAAGTATTATTAAAATGTAAATAACTCATTTAAGTACTTCTGTCCCAATTTATATTACACACTTTTCTTTTTAATCGATTTAAAAAAAATGACATATTTTTTTATTTGATAATAATTTAACTTTAAACTTTACATTTTATGCTTAACGTGATGATCTATAATCACACAAATATCTTTGACTTGTTTTAGACCATAAAATTTTAAAGTATTCATTTATTTGTTAAAATCTGTGCCGAGTTAAATTCTATCATATAATTACATATATAAATGAAAGTAAGTTATTTTTAAGACGCACAACCAGAAGAAAGAAGAAAGAGATATTTCTATTGATAGGAACGAAACTTCTTAGAAAAGCTGAGAACCTTGGCAAAAAAACAGGAAGATGTAGGAGGCTGATTCCATTTTGACCATTGGTTTGAAGTGTCAAAAACTTGGTAATCTTGGTCATCAACATTTCTTCTTCCTCTCTTAGGCGGATGAGGCATAAGGGGAAGATAATGAAGAAGAAAATTTACATTTGAGAGGAAGCTGCTAAGCTGGGAATCTTGAAATGGGTTCGCATGTGATGGAGCCGGATGACATAGCAACCTATGCTGAAATATTTAGGCATGGAGAAAATAATTCATCAATTTGCATGTCAATCGGCAACATTCAATCCAAAGGGTCCATCTTCTTCCACCATGCAAACCCTTTAGATTACTCAGCTCCTCTCTTACTGGCTCAGCTCTCTTTAGCCTCCCTTTTCGTTCTCTTTACTTCTACCCTCCTCAAACCGCTCGGCCAACCTACCAACGTCATCCAAATTTTCGTAAGTCTTCATTTTTTTCTATCAATCGTGTGTTAAAATATAAAATCTTTAAATTTTTTAAAATAAAATTTACATATTTGAAAACTACGTAAAATATATTATAAGTCTCCATAATTAATAATTTAAAATATTTAAAAGACACTTGAAAAAATTACGGTTAAAGAACAACTTGTTTGACTCTCGAAAAGCGAAAAATGCCAATTTTTTTGGGACGGACAGAGTATATAACTTCTATCCATGTTCTGGAAATACAATTTGTCTTACTGTGTCTGGCTATATAAAACTGAAAATTCTTTTATTTACTTCTTGCAGTAAAATATTCACGTAATGCATTCATACATGCTATAAAAATATTTACATCTTTAGAATTTTTGTTATAAGAAATCCAAAGATTGTCTATTACGTAGATATTTTTGTTGTTTGTCTAAAATAGTATCTTCTTCTTGTTTGAAAGAGATTTTCTTTGTTTAAAAAAGTGGGGTTAGGTAAGGAGAAATGGGGGTTACAAAGTGGGGAACTGAACCCTTACCAATAAGGTGAAAGTTCAGTTAACCGATTAACTGAGCTACTAATATTCCCTTTTTAACTTTGGGTAAAAATCAATTGTTGTTTTTCAAAAGTCATTCTTTCTACGGATGATGCCTATGCAGATGATTGAGGTCTAAAATGAACGTTCTTTAATAAAGTTTGTGCATATATAACTTAATTAGAGTAATAAATAGATGGAAGATGCATGCAGGGTGGCCTATTACTAGGTCCGTCGTTTCTGGGACGAATTGATGGATTCGTAGCGATTTTCTATCCTTACAGAAGTCTGGTACTCATCGATGCGGTTGCTCTATTTGGGTATATGTTCTACTTCTTCTTGATTGGAGTGCAGATAGATATTTGGATCCTGAAGAGAGTTGAGAAGAAGGAGTTCATCATTGGCGTATCAACTGTGGCAGCTGCTCTTGTGCTAAGCATCACCACCTCTTTTATTATGCTCAGCTTTGAAATAAATGTTGAGCCATTAGTGTCTAACTCACTACCGGTAGTAGCGACCATGTCTTCGGTACTTGGCTTCCCAGTCATCGCCCACTATCTCACCGAGCTTAGGATGGTCAATTCTGATTTCGGAAGGATGGCACTGTCTTGTTCCCTCGTCAGCAATAGTTTTGGGTTTTTAATCATAACTATCACCAGCCTGTCAAGTCAACCCTCCGTGGAGAAATTCATCATTCTGCAAAACATCACATCTGGTATTGGCTTTACCATGGTTATATTTTTCGGTGTGAGACCACTAATCATATGGAGCACGCGAAGAAATCCTCCGGGAGAGCCATTAAAGCAAAGTTTCATTTGTATGGTATTTATTGGGGTCTTGATGTCTGGATTTTGCAGCAAGGCTTTAGGCCTACACATCTTCTATGGGCCACTACTTTACGGTCTAGCCATACCTGCCGGACCACCACTAGGCTCTGCCCTGGTGGAGAAGCTTCAATTTATCGTTACATGGCTCTTTATGCCCATCTACTTCGTCAAAACCGGTTTGGTTACTGACATATTTTCTGTCAAACTCAGGAATTATTTGGTTCTGCAATCAGTTATTCTCGTTGCTTGTTTGGGGAAATTCCTTGGAGCTCTCATCTCTTCAACCTACAACCAAGTTTCCCTTCGAGATGCAATCTCAATTGGCCTCGTAGCCAACGTCCAAGGTGTTTTAGAGCTAGGCATGTTTAAAATGATGAAGCAAAATGAGGTAAGGAGTATATATTTATGGTTCATTCTTTTTTCCTAATAAGAAGTAATTAAGGTTAGTTTTAAAAGGAGTACTCTTATATAGTATTAGTCTTAAAAGGAGTACTCTTAGTATAATTTTTAACCTGCTAGCTTGCTCATGATACATATGTTTTCATG
This sequence comes from Anisodus acutangulus, assembly GCA_029783415.1. Lineage (NCBI taxonomy): Eukaryota > Viridiplantae > Streptophyta > Magnoliopsida > Solanales > Solanaceae > Anisodus > Anisodus acutangulus. The sequence continues at coordinate 42,373,111 of CM056509.1, read as the reverse complement.
GAACACAGGCAATAGCCGATGAAGCTTTTGTTGTCTTGTGCATATCCCTGTTAATTGCAACTGCAATCGTCACACCATTACTGAAGTCCCTGTATGATCCACATAAAAGATATGCAGCACACAAGAACAAGAATATCCAGCATATGAAGCCCCACACTGAACTTCGGGTTCTTGCATGTATACATGATCAAGAAAATGTTCCTGCCACAATAAACTTGTTGGAAGCACTTCACCCCTCAAACCAAAGCCATATGGATATCGCCATGCTCCATTTAATAGAGCTGGTCGGTCGTGCGCATCCGCTTCTCATAAACCACAAACTGCCAATGATGAAGCACGCAAACGAGGCCTCAGCCTCGAAAAGAATCATCAATGCCTTTAAAGTGTTTGAGCAGAACTTCCGTGAGACAGTTACCATGCATCCCTTTACGGCTATATCTCCTTATGTAATGATGCATGATGAAGTGTGCACAGTGGCGCTTGAAAGGAGGGCATCTCTCATAATGATTCCTTTCCACAAGAGGTTTAGTTCTAATTCCAGCTGCAATCAGAAGATCACGGGATCCAAGGTGGGCATTAAGACTATGAATGACAAGATCCTGCAGACAACACCTTGTTCGGTTGCAGTAATAGTAGACCGGTCACTTGTCAATACATCAAGGCCCATACTAGATGCCTGGTCATTGTACCGTGTTGCTGTCCTTTTCTTGGGAGGACCAGATGATAGGGAAGCACTCGCTCTGGGAGAGCGCATGGCTGGAAAACGAAACATCAGCCTAACAATATTCCGGTTACTGCTGGAGGAAGCAGCGAGTAGTGATTATGACACGATACAGAAGACGATGGACAATGAAATGGTCAGTGAAGCAAGAAGCGGTATGGCAGGAAATTATCGGGTCAAGTATGTGGAGAAGATGATAAGGGATGGAACAGGGACAGCTGCTGTGATGCGATCCATGGAGGATGAATACGAACTAATCATTGTTGGCAGACGTCATGACACGCAATCTCCTCTATTACTTGGTCTTTCTGATTGGGTTGAAGACTCTGAGTTAGGCCCAGTAGGAGATATGCTTTCTTTAGCAGATTCCCAAAGTAATTCCACAATATTAGTTGTTCAACAACACACCGGATCGATGATCCAACACTAATATCCATGCCTCTTTCACATTCAATTGAGTTTATTTAAACATTGCAGTTTCTTCATTTACTAAATGTAAGATTGTATTAATCTCCCTTGTCCGGGATTTCTCATTAATACAACTATATATAGTGTACAATATGTAGAACCCTAGTACAATGATGAATCATCTACTTACCATAATTCTATATCACTAAATATATACAAAATATATGAGATATATTCTAATTATGGTGGTGGGATTGAATTGAGATTCTATAACTATTGTTACACGTTAATACACCCCCTCAGTCTGAGCGGGAGGAGGCCGGACGCTGAGACTGGATCTAAAGTCGAGGAATAGCTGTCGAGGAAGACCTTTCGTGAAGATATCCGCGTACTGATATGAGGAAGGCACATGCAATACCTTAACATGACCGAGAGCAACCTTCTCACGAACAAAGTGTATATCCATCTCAATATGCTTGGTCCGCTGATGTGAACTGAATTATGAGATAAATATATAGCAGATATGTTATCACAGTAAACCACATATGCCTTACGCAACGGACAGTAAAGCTCCAAAAGAAGGTTTCGGAGCCAACATATCTTAGCAACAACATTTGCAACTCCTCTATACTCTGCATCGGCACTCGAACGAGATAATGTGGCTTGCCTCTTGACAGACCAAGAAATGAGATTATCCCCTAAAAACACACAGTAGCCTGAGGTGGAGCGTCGTGTGTCCAGAAAACCTGCCCAATCAGCGTCCGTATATGCTAACAACCTGGTCGGTGCTGAGGGGTATAGATGTAGTCCATAATCAAGGGTGCTCTTAACATATCGAATGATGCGTTTAAGGGCAGTAAAATGAGGCTCCCTAGGGGCATGCATAAATAAGCATACATGCTGAACAACATAAGCGATGTCAGGCCTTGAGAAAGTGAGATACTGGAGTGCACCTGCAAGACTTCTGTAAAGAGTGGGATCGGACACTGGGTTACCATCAACAACACTAAGCTTTGATTTAGAATCAACCGGAGTGGACATGATCTTGCAGTTTGCCATTTTGGCCCTGTATACAATCTCCTCTGCATATTTGCGCTGACATAGGAACATAGAACCTGCAGAACGAGTCACTGAGATGCCAAAAAAATAGCTCAATTTCCCCAAGTCAATCATAGAAGATTCGATCTTAAGCAGTGCAATAATCTCATTCTTTAACACATTAGAGGAGGCTGTAAGCACAATATCATCCACATATAACAACAAATAAGCAATGTTACTACCGCGATGGAAAATAAAAAGAGAATTATCGCACTTGCTGTAGACGAACCCAATCCGCATGATATACTGTGCAAAGCGATCATACCATGCTCGAGGGACCTGTTTCAAACCATACAGAGACTTATGAAGACGACAAACATACTGAGGGGCTGTTGGATGGACACAACTAAGCGATTGGTGCACTAAACAGTTTCTTTCAGATCACCATGTAGAAACGCATTTTTCACGTCCAGTTGGTGAATGGGCCAATGCTTACCCATAGCAATACTCAAAACTATGTGAATAGTGGCCAGTTTCACAACTGGACTGAACGTCTCACCACAATCAATACCCTCCTGCTGATTAGTTCCATTAGCCACAAGTCTAGCCCTATACCTTTCTAAGTCACCAATTTCTCTGTATTTGTGACAAAAAAGCCACATGCACCGGATCACATTTACCCCCTCCGGTCGAGGAACCAAATCCCAGTTGTGTTATTTTGTTAAGGCATTAAACTCCTCACACATGGCCGCATTCCAATTAGGGTCCAGTTTGGCTAATTTTGGGTTTTTGGGAACTGGGGAAATCGTTTGGGTGGATAGGTTAAATTGGACTTTGGGTTTGAAAATTCCGTATTGGGCACGGGTTTCCATACGGTATGATGGGGCATGCTGGGTATGTGTGCTAGGTGTCGGTTCTGGTTCAGTGTGTGGGGCTGGATCCAGGTTTGGGAAAGGTATCGGAACAATAGGTCGACTGGGTATTTGGACGGGGTAGGTGATATCAGGGTTTGACGGTGAGTCGGGTATGGGTACCGATCTAGATAGACAAATGCGGGTTTGTGTTGACGATGTGGGGTAAGGTGTTGGTGGTGGGTGAGGACTAGTTGGTTGGTTTGATGGACGTCGGGGATGACACGTGGTTGGATCGGTAGTGAGGTTGTGTGAAGGTGGTGATCGTGATACACTAGTGGGGATACGGACTGATGGAGAGACCGGTGGACTGGGTGGATTAGCGGTTGGGATGGCAACCGACGATTGTGTTGATAGAGACCCAGATGGTGACAGAGACGCCGGACTGCCGCCGGTGGTGGCGGTGAGGGTTTTCAGAGATGGTTAGACTTAGTTCGCTGAGGATATCGATGGAGATGTCCGTGTCGTCAAGAAAGGTGTAGTCCGGTTTTCAGAATTTCAGGATGTCCGAAAATGGGAATATGGTCTCGTCAAACGTGACGTGAATTTGATGAGTGGACAAGTCATAGCATAAATAGCCCCTATGATTAGACGAAAAACCTATAAAGACACACGGGGTGGTTCAGGGTGCTAGTTTATGAGGGGCGGTGGGGGGAAATTGGGAAAACACAGACAACCGAAAATACGGAGGTGATCATAGGATGGAACCCGATGGTGTAGTATTTCGGTTGGGGTCATGTTATGAAGAGTGCTAGTTGGTAAAATATTAGTGACGTATTTTACTATTTTGACAGCAAAAACCCAGAATGAGGGAGGGAGAGAGGCATGAAACAAGAAGGTACGAACCATATTATTTATAGTGCGAATGATTCATTCTGCTTTGCCATTCTGAGGACAGGATAAATGAAAAACCATGCCATTATTGTTGCAAAATTTGTGAAACATGGAATTATTAAATTCTCGGCCATTGTCACATTGAAAAGATTTTATGACTCTTTCAAATTGTGTTTTGATTAAAGTACAAAATTCAAAAAACTTGGCAAAAACTTTCGATTTGAATTTAAGTGGGTAAATCCAAATATAGTGAGAGTAATCATCCAATAAGACTAGATAATATTTATGACCCAGAGAGCTAGAAATGGGAGATGTCCATAAATCAATATGAACAATGTCAAAAGGAGTAAATGTAACATTAATAGAGGATTTGAATGGAAGACGGACATGTTTGCCTAATTGACAAGATACGCAGTTTTGGGCAAGTTTCCCATTATTACAATGAATAAAATTATTGCTTCTAAGAAACTGAAAAATAGGTGCTCCTGGATGACCAAGTTTATTGTGCCAAGTTGACGGAGAAAGAGCAACAACAGAGGTGTGTGAGCGGAGGCTGGCAGTGGAAGATAATGGGAAAGGATAGAGGTCCCCTGTGCTATTGCATCTCGTAAGAGGTGTCCCCGTAAGTATATCATTCACAGTAAAACCAAAAGGATCAAAATCAACAGACACAAAATTATTACGAGTAAATTTCCTAACAAAGATTAAATTCTTAATTATGTTAGGAGCATATAGGACGTTGTTTAGGGAGAAGGGTGGGTGAGGTGGTGGTGTGTAGGTATTACCGAAGCCCTGAATTGGAATGCGATGACCATTGCCAACAATAATAAATTGAGGAGAGTTTAAGCGAGATACCTGTGATAGATTACCTGCATACCGAGTGAGATGAGATGTGCCTCCCGAATCCATGTACCAATTTTCATCGGGCTGCTGCATGTTGAATGAGCTGAAAGCCTGGCCCAAATCAGTCGGTGACATGCCTTGGGCTTGCGGATGTGGCGCCTGCAGAATATGGGCATGATGTTGCATATTGTTTGTCTGACCCAGACCTGGGCCCATGATATTGGGCTGCTGGAAACCGTACTGAGCTTGCTAAAAATTGGATGAGGCCCTCGGCTGCTGCGGATAATAGTCGGGATTGGAGGCCCAGGGTGCAGTGTTGGGCCACTGTCCTGGGCCAGCCCAACTCGCTGAAACTGTAGGCTGTCCTTTTTGGTTTCTGCCTCCACGGCCTCTACCACGGCTACCCCTTTCATTCCCGTGACTCTTACCACATTTGCAACTGCCGCGACCACCCCGTTGTTGGTTGTCCGACGGTGGTGGGCCGGTGGAAGGGGCGGCGTTGGTGGCGGTGGTATCAATGGATAACACCTTCTGATTGTGTTCGTCTTGTTTAGCACGACGTGTTTCCTCCAATAATAATTGCGATCGGGCTTTATTGAAACTGGGTAATGGATCGACCTGTTGGATCATTATGGCGAGGGTATCATACTCACCTTTTGGAAGACCTGCGATATCACTAAATATATACAAAATATCTGGGATATATTCTAATTATGGTGGTGGGATTGAATTTAGATTCTATAACTATTGTTACACGTTAATAGTACAGGAAGAGTTATGTTATAAATGAAAATAATATACTTGTTAATTTTAAAACCTCAATTGAGGATTTTCATATCTCATTAATTAAAAATAGACCCTTGTGGTCTGGCCCTTCCCCGGACTCCGCGCATAGCGGGAGCTTAGTGCACTAGGCTTTTTATTAATTAAAATTTAAAAAGATTAATAAATTACTAATAAATTCATAATTAGTTGTACCATACCGATAAAAAATTAAAATTCAAGGAACATATACATTCAAAATTAATTAAGAATTTAAATATTTCAAGTTTGACGTAAAGAATTCTACAATTGTAAGTTATTTTGCAAATTCCAGTCTCTTAGTAGCACTAGGTTGAGACTCTTCAATAAAGGGAATACAATAGCTTTCTCTTGAAGGTTGTCTAAGAGCTTAACAATTGACTCTTCTATTTCACGACAAGTAGCACTAGGTTGAGACTTTTCATCAACACTTTCTTTGTCACCTTCTAAATCCATTGTCTCTTGATCTTCCGCTCCAATCACTTGTGTAATAATCTATTCATCAGTGTAAATTTCAAGGATTAAAAAGTGCTTCGTCAAACTCCACGTAAGTGGTAGCATCCATTGTTTGATTGGTTTATGAGATGAGATTTGGACTATAAGTGAGGACACACTACCAACATCCTGAACAAGTTCTAAATTTTCACTATTAACATTAGGGTTGTCATCTGTAGGTAGAATTTCGGTACTTCTCTAATTATAGAGAATGATAAAGGTCTTAACATTATTTCAAGCTTCTACAAGAGAGTTAATTGTTTGTCGTAAGTTGATCTTGTTTTCCTTAGATATCCTTTATTAGATATTTGTACTTAAAATTTACTATGTGCATAACATTAATAACGATTACCTAAATATTTAATATTTACTTTTATACATAATATATTTCTTACAAAATATTATTACACAATTTTTAGTATGACTATTATAGAGAGGTAGTTTTACAAAGAGTGTACCGCTATAATGAATGTCAATGCTGTTATAAAGAAGTAAAATATAATATGAAAAATCGATTTTAGAGAAAATCAGGCCGTTATAATGAAATTGCGTTATAGTGAATGACAATTATAGAGAGATTTGACTGTATAAGTTTTTTTGTTGCAATTTGATGTACATAATTAATTGATGGTATCCTATTTACAATAATCTTGGATTAATGGATATATGCACTTGATCATTAAGAAAAATAGTCTAGTAAACATTGGTAAGTCGTGCCGATAAAGTAGGATCTGTAAATAAATTTAATAAGATAGACATAATGAAGACAATTTCAAGTTTTATCAAATCAACATGACTTGTAAATAATTTAAAGATAGATCGAATGAAGATTGTACTTAATGTGATCTTCCGTACCTAGCATCACTTGCGATTTGTGAATAAGGCAAATTTGACAATTCTATATGATTATGAACAATTTAAAAATAGATAAAATAAATGTATTACTTAAAGTCATGACCCACACACATAGCTTGTAAAAGTGTAATTTTTATTTTTCTGAATGAACATCGTCGAAATAATTTTTACATAAATTTTAAATGATGACAAAAGTTAAATGGCGGCACCGAATGATTCTTTTGTGCAAATCATCACACACCCAATTAGCCTAAAATATAGGTCCATGTTGCAAGACTGTGATAACCCAGTTCAACAAACAAGACAGGGCCAATTTCAGTTTTGCTAAACTCATATTTCATGCTTATGGTTTTAATTGATTTTCCAGAAAAACCAAAAGTGGAATTAAAAATAGATCTTTTAATTTTTCTAGTTTACTTCATAATCATTTTATCCAAGATATCGAATTAAGAAGTAAATGTGGACCTAGAACGAGTACGTAGAGTTTCAATTAAATTTACACTTTTTTTTATTCTCAAGCTAGCTATTAGACATATATGTATAAAAAATTTTAAGCACTTAAAGAATGACATACTTTATTATTTAAATACAATTTAATTTATTTTTATTTTACCTTAATAAGATTAATTTATAACCACATTAATGTCTAAGACTTACTTTAGACAACATGTTTAAAGTAAAACATGTACTATATAACATTTGAACTGCTTCACCTAACAACACGATGTTTGTGGTGCTCCCACTTTCGCTCGTTACTACTACATGAATTGTTTTTGCTTTTTTTTTTTTGGATACGAAGATACTATATTTTCAAATTCTGGCTCCACATCTATCTGACTTGTAAAGCTAGTTGTGCTAGTTGATCTATGTGGAGGAACAGGAGGTCTACTATTATTATCTCGAAGAAAGCTTCCATTTCTCCTTACCCTTAATGATGAACATGTTTTCTTTTAAGTTGAGTCTTGAAGAACTGCTGCTTCTTATAACAGGGGGATGCTCTGAGTTGAAACCCTCCAAGAGAACTCCATAGCTTTTGCATGATTTGAGTTTCTTGTTGTATGGGTTCTCTGGTTTAGCCTCCCTTTTGATAGAGAGGTGAATGATTGTGATTTCCCATTATAATGCTTTGATAAGACCGCCGCTATCAACCAAATGAACAATTAGCATTTATCGTAATTGATTGAACATAAAATTTAAGAAGAATTTCTTTGCCATTTAAGGTACAATATTCTAATTGCTTCGCCTAGTAGTAACACGACGCTTGTATTGCTTCCAACAATTTTATATGAACAATTAGCATTTATCGTGATTGATTGAACACAAAATTTAAGAAGAATTTCTTTGCCATTTAAGGTACAATATTCTAATTGCTTCGCCTAGTAGTAACACGACGCTTGTATTGCTTCCAACAATTTCATTTTCACGATTTGGAGTGCTCTCATTTTAATCGCCACCACTATAAGAGTCAATTATGTTTTCTTTTCTTCAAGCTACGAAGATATTTCAGCCAATTGTCGCGTGCTTGCCTATAGATTCTTTTTCTATCCGCTACTAAGATTTTCAGTTCGTCAGGTTGTCACTTGACTGCCCATAAATTCAGCATTATTCTGAAGGTTGCCTAATATGAGAATCTTCAAATCTATATATGCTTATTTTCAACTCTGCCAAATTTCACGTCTTATCTTTTTTTACTTTAACTTTATACTCAATCAAACACGTCGCATAAACTAAAACATAGAACAAAATTGTGGTAGTAGCACATATATATAATAGAATCGGTCTATCCTTTTGATAACCGGAACAACTCCGAACGTCACACTCACCGCCTACCTATAGTTTAGGTGGCACCAACGAGATCCAACTAAGGTAAGAAACTCTGAGCACAACATACATTTAGTAAACTCTTTAAAAAAGAATAGATCACTAGAACAATCAAGCAAATAAAGGGGTTTGACTTGTGAAGCTAGCAGTGCTAGTTGATCTATGTGGAGGAACAGGAGGTCTACTATTATTATTTCCAAGAAAGCTTTCATTTTTTGTCCCGCCCTTTCCCGAATCTCGCGCATAAAGAGAGCTTAGTACATCGGGCTGCCGTTTTTTTTAAAACTTCCATTTCTCCTTGCCCTTAATGATGAACATGTTTTCTTTGAGTTGTGTCTTGAAAAACTGCTGCTTTTTATAACAGCGTGATCTGATTTGAAGCCTTCCAAGAAAACACCATAGCTCTTGCATGATTTGAGCCTCTTGTTGTATGGGTTCTCAGGTTTAGCCATATCCTCTAAGCTTATCACATTTGATAAAGAGGTGAATGATTGTGATTTTCCATTGTAATGCTTTGACAAGCCTCTCCTATTAACCAAATGAACAGTTAGCATTTCCATAAAATATAATATTATTTGTATTTGATTGAGCACAATTTTTTTTTTAAAAAAAACTTTACACGTATCAAAAGTACCATTATTACGTAATGGCATTAAAAAAGTCGTGTCTTTTTTTGTGACGATAGGAGTATGTCATTAAATTAAAAGTAAATGAAAAATTTTAATATGAAAAGAATTTCCAAATGTTTTATAAATGTATCATTCACTACTATGAAAAACAAAAAACAAGAATTAGCGATGAACACTTTATGCATTTGCCACCAATTCTGTTTAACAATGGATTAACACCGATTATAAAAAAGATTCCACTATTCAAAGACAGATTAATGACAATTTTCCTAACTAATTCCTTTTTCTTAATATTCCTTCGAGTCAAAAAAATACACGAGACAGAGTAAAGTCAGATTTGAGCATTATGCAATAATATATCAATAAGTTTAGACTGCCTGTGTATTTTAAGGTATTTACTTAGTTTCTTTCTATGTTACCAAATTAAATTTACTATTGACAGTTAATCTATTGTTTCCAATGTTTTTTGGGCTAAAAAACAGCCCAAAGATACTTTTGATATAGGGTGATAAGCTAAAGATACATACGGAGTAATTTTTTTCCAAAAAATATTAATATGACATTTTGTCCGCACACAATACTAATATATAGACGGGCAGTGCACATAAATTAAACTCACAATACATCAGAAAATTTATTTAAAAAGAACAAAAAAGGAGAAATAAAAACTACTACTTACTTGAAGGGAAGTTCTTGAAGAAGAGAGGACATATTTTGCAAAGCTCCTATTTTGTGTTCATTTCTACTTGAACTACTAGAAGGTGAAGTTGGATCAGAAGATTCTGAAAAATTACCATCTTCTCCTTCTGATGAAGTGAAATTACTAAAATCTCCTCCTTCAGAAAAATCAGAACTACATAAAGAATCTTGATTTTCCTCATCCATGATCCCATGGTTGTTTTGTTGGTCTAAAGAAACTAAAACCATTTTCATACTCATCCTTTACACAAACAATATCCACCATACAGTTCTTGAAATTAATTTCACCAATCTCTCAAGAAAATGGCTAGAATTGTAATATTTTGCTTTCAATTTGGTGAAGGGATTGAGAATTTATACGTTAAAATAAAGGTTACAAAGTTAAGGAATGGGAAAGAGGATAAGGAGAGAAGGATTATAAATATATATTTCTTAAATTTAATACTATCTGATAAGGTATATGATAAAAAAAGATTCGGTGTTATCCAGTTTCTATCTTTGTGCCAACCGGACCTAATTGACCCCACTTGGTCTCGAACAGTACTATAAATGGAAAGAAAATGGATTTGAGAAACTAGCCTTCTTCTTCCATCTCCTTCGTCGTCAGGGCGTGGACACCACTTGCGTTATTATTTTTTTAAAAGTTATTCATTACATATTTTTACTTGTTCATGATCTAAACGAGTCACATATACACTAATACATGTTTCTTGACGATGAGGCACCCTTTTTATTGTTCTAGTTTCATTTCTTCTAATAGAATATATTAATATTCGAGTTTCGATTTTACTTTACATATTTTTTAGACATCGATTGCGTAAATTTGATACTATAAAAGCTAATTAGATGCTCATTAAAACATAATTTTTTATAGTAAAGTGAGTTAATAACTTTGAATAAATATTAATATTATTCCCGTCCGAAATATTTGTCATTTTATCGGATGACAAATTGATTTCTTAACTAAGCGATTTGGACTGGAAGCAGAACTCTAACTTCCAGCAATGGATTCCCTAACTATTTCAGAAAGCGTTAGTATGGTGATTGAGTAAACTAAGTGGTAAGAAACATAAATATAGCTAGAGTGCAATAAAGGCGATAAAGATAGAATGAAGATATGTAAAAATCAGTTTTCACTAAATCCACTAGCCAACTATGAGGAGGTGGTGCCGATTTTTGCTCTTTGTTTTTCTCTTGCACGACCGATGACACTTCTTTCTAGCTGTTGATGGCTTGTTTATGTTTCTTGGGGTTTAGAAGGTGCTTTGACTTGGTCTTCGAGGCGTCCAAATATGTTTGGGTCCTAGTTATTCCTTGGACTTGTGATTCGGCTAGGTTACCGAAATAACCGATCGAGCTTTTCTAGTCGAGGGCTAAGACTAATAGATTCGGCTACGAGTCAGTTCGGTCATTGACTTAGAATTTTGGTGCCTGCTTATTTTGATATTTCCACCTTAAGCTGCCACTTGATTCGGCTAAACACTAAAAGCATTTTTGAGTGTTAACAATTGCCCCCTACATTAACTCGAGTGCAGCTGTTGAGTTGATGTATTAAAAAATTATCGTCGTTTCGTGTGGCAGCCGTGTGTGTCATTTCAATCACTTTTGCCCTAAATGCGCGAAATGATGAATTTCTCTGAATTCTTTGAAAGGAGTCCTAATACGTGTCATCGACATCTTCCAAAAGGGAAGGGGATATAAGGGGAGACGTCTTCCCAGGGGTTTCTCACTTAGCCATCAGTCGTTACCAAATTCCTTTGCGCCTCCAAAAAACCCTATTTTTCTCAATCATAGAACATGTATTCATCTTCTTCTCTATCTCAGGGATCAGATAACGCCGATTTGGCTACTGGTGACCTAACCCCTACATTTGCCTTTATCGATGAACATTTGGTTCTTGCCCCTTATGGTACATCTGAATAGGGCGACCTCCTTCTTTCTCAACATCTTAGCCCAGCAAACTATGATCTTCCTATTACCTGTGATTGGTTCACCGGTGATCGTTGTCCGGCTAGTCTGCGTACTTGGCCGGCCAAGATTGCCAACTATTCTGGTTGGTTGGAACGAGTGAAGTCGGCCAGAAAGGCCAAATGGAGACGCATGGGTCTTTATGACGCCATTGCGTTGTCGAGGTTTGACCTCCCCTGTAACATTGGTCTCGTATACGCTTTCCTTGGTTATTAGTCGACCACTGCCAACGTCTTTATTTTCCCTTGGGGGATGATGACCCCCACACTGCTTGACGTGATGGCGATCTTGGCCTTCCGATACTGGGAGCTGAAGCGCCTGTCTTAGGTGATATAGATATTTCCGACTTGGGCATCAAGGTTTCAAAGATTTCTTACGACTATGGCCACTTCATGGCCAACAACAGCCAAGTATCGCCTCTCCAGTCGATGATGTTGAGCATCATGCTTTCCTATTTTTTTTGTTCAGCCGATATTTTGTCTGCACAGGATCTTGTGCAGTCGTGAAGAAACTGGAAATTTATGCGGCGTTAGCCATTTCAAGGGAAGATGTCAGCTGGGCATCTCTCTTCCTGACTTATCTTTATATGGCTCTTGGCAATGCCCAAGCAAGGTTAAGGGACTTCAGAAATTTGGATACCTTAGTCGGTCCCCTGTGGTTCCTTCAGCTGTGGATCACCCTATATTTTCCAGAGTTTATTCATGATGGTTTTGATGACCGCTGTTTTCCATTAAACCTGCCGATGCTAGCCGATACTCTTCGAAAAACACCTTTAGTATTTCAGGACGTTTTTACTGCAGTCTCCACCCTGCATGGTCTGTCTCGAGACCACTATACAAATTGGAAACCGATCCTTGAAAGATGGGTCACCCCCGATTGGGTCCGTCAAGTAGCTGATGACGACCTTACATTCTCCCAGCGGAGAATTATGACCCACACATGGGGGAATACGGCTAGAGCCCTTTTGGCCAAATTTTGTGGCAAGGCAATTTGGTCTTACTCAACATGTACCATGGCCCCACCACAATATTGTTTGTTCAACCCAATGCTGCATTCTTGATGCAAAACAGGCGAAGGAGATAGCCGATCACAATTTTGAGAGGCTCACCCTATTTGACTGGCAGTCGTTTCCCCCGAGAGCAAATACTACTGTTTCTTTTGACGATTGGTGGAACACGACCAAAGAGAAATTCTTCTAGTCTCATTTAGATATCTATTGTGATCAGCTGGTCTTGTCAAAGAAGAAAAAGACCCAAGAAACTTCTAAATCGCTGGTGAAAGAGGCCCCTTTGAAAACTACTCCCTCTAAATCGGCTAGACCTGCTGGCTCAAGGTCTTTCGTCAGGTTGCGGCAAACAAAGAGAAAAGGTAAATTGTTTTCTACTTATGTGTCGGCCAGACTATTTTTGTGAATTTTTGGCTAACATCTCTCATGTGTCTTTCAGCAACTCAATCCCCCCAGCGTTTGTCAATTTGGAGACCACTTCCAATAACGAATCCTCGTCACCCAGGAAATATGTTCCCAAATAACCCATACGAAGCGAAGGGGTTGTCATCCGAGATCATAGTGAGGAAGGCCCCCATAGAACCAGAGTTCCTATTTCAGCCGAAGAAGAGGAGGAAATTGAGGTATATCCCTTGTCTAGCTCAAATACCTCCGTATCGGCTATCTTTCAGTATTCATATTTTCTGTTTGCCCTTCAGGGACCATAACTCATAAGACGCAGACGGTCGCAGACAACGTTCGGTTCCCCTCTTTATATTAGATCATACTCCTCGACTCATGCTCCCACACATCCGTAGGATCCATTATCCGTTGTCCCCAAGGCTAAAATTTCTCCTATCGATGCAGCCGAAAATTTTTATGCTGATGCAGCCGTAGAGGTATATCATTTCTCTTATGCTTGGTCCTTCACGATTTCCAAACCCTTACCTCTATTTTGAACCTGCCCTTTTCGTATAGGAGATGGCTCGAGATAATCCCTTAATTGAAGCTAATTCGGCTGATGACTCAGAAGTGCCAGTCGAGATCGTCCCTGAAGATGTGCTTCTGTAATATTTTGGATCAGTTGATATTGCACCTGCACCATCTTTGCCTATTGGCATTCATCGAGAGCGAGTCGGGGAGTCTATTGCCAAGGGGATTTCGACCAACAAAGAAGAGTTACATGCTTTGAGGGCTTCTCTGTTCAGACTGTCAAAAGAAACAAAGGATTCTCCCATTTTGGCAACCGCTTATAATGACATGGCCTTGGATCTAAATGACTTATTTGCTTTACACAAAACGACCAAAGATAGTAATGATAAAGCGGTCGTTACTTTACAACATTTGGGGTCTCTTCAGCAAGAGAAAAAACACATTCAGATTTCTTTCAATGATGTGAATGCAGAATGTTAGCCAAAGGAATGAATTACAGGAATAATTATCAAAACTGCATGCCGAGTTGGAGAGGATCCATGCGGATATAAAGGCTATTACTCCGGCCATATGTACCTTGGAGTTGACTATTAAGGCCGAAGATTCTTCCCCCTTTTCTTTGTTTCGGCAATGCATTTATTTGGATGACAAGATCCGGAAACTCGGTAACCAACAAGTAGTCTGGGAATTGGATCAGAAAGCGGACAGTGAACGGCTGGCCCAACTGGAGAATGAGTGGACTATTTGGAAAAACAGATTCGCTCAAGCAACACCAACACTCCCTACTAGTTTTTCCGAAGTAGCATCCGAGGGAACTTATTCTTCAGTTATGGTTACTCCTTTGTCGGTTGATCTCGTTGCTCAGTTGTCAGCCGACATCCTTATGGACTTGCAGTCCAAAGGAATTGTTGCTTCTGTTACTCAAAAAGTATTTCCAGCAGCCGAACAACTGCAAGAGGACATTCTAGCTGCCGATACTCAAGCTTTTTTCGAGATCCCATCAGTGGTGGTGGCTGAGCCTTTGTTGGATGCGGAAAAGGGGTTTTCTGAAGCAGTAGGAGCAGATGAGGTAGTAGCCATTGGTGCGGCTGAGGATGAGAAAGAGACTGCGACTATCTAGGATGACCAAGCAGTGGTAGATTCAGCTATTCCTGAGACCCTTATGGCTGATGATGTAGCGCAACCCCTAGATGGTGACATGTCAACCAACTTGCCTTCCTAGTTTTATTGACCCCAAATCGAAGGGTCTATTTTTTTTGTGACCAAACATCCTTGGATTCAGCTAATCCTGAGATTTCTGTAACTGATAATGTAGCGCAACTCCCAGCTAGCGAAATACCAACCAATTTGGCTTTCTAGTTTTATTGACCCTAAATCGAAGGGTCTATTTTTGTGACCAGGCAGCCGGTTTGTTTAGAAAGCTACTATAAGAAACTATCAATTTAGAAACTGAATATTCACCAAGAATAGAGATTAGAAAGAAGGATAAACCAAGTAGCCATAAAGACGTACTAAGACGAGAGTGATGATTCTTATGAAAGAGAGGCGAGAGTCGAGAGTGAATCGAAAGAGGAAGAGGCGAGAGATGGAGAGAGGCAAGAGGCTAGGGTTTCCCATATGAAGAAGAAGAAGAGTGAGAGACGTGTTTAGTCTCAGATTAGGCGGGAGAGGCGTAAGTGGTATGACCTTTTTTTTCTTTTTTTTTATTAACTAAAAAAATAATGGAATTAAAAAGTAAAAATATTTAATATGTCATAGGTTCTGGGTATCGGTTCCGGGTACCCTGTCTCTATTTGCTGGAACAGGAACCGGACCCGACATTGATCGGTTCCTAATTTTACTACCCGGAACCTACCCGTTATTATAATATATCTACTAGGAACCTACCCGTTAGTTTCGGTTCCGGTCGGGTATCTGGGTACCCTGTACCCGTGCTCACCCCTACTTGCTGCAACCTCTCCGTCAACTTGGCACAATAGACTTGGACACCCAGGAGCACCTGTTTTAAATTTTCTTAGGAATAATAAGCTTATTCGATGTAATAATGGGAAACTTACCCAAAATTATTTTTCTTGCCCGCTAGGCAAGCATACTCGTCTTTCATTTATGTAATCTTTAAGTGTTACGTTTTCTCCGTTTGATATTGTTCATGCTAATTTATGGACATCTCCTGTTGTTATCTCACTGGGTCATAAATTTTATCTAGTACTATTGGATGATTCTCTCATTTTATCTCGATTTACCCACTAAAGTTCAAATCCGAAGTTTTTACCAAGTTTCTTGAGTTTAAAAAATTCATTAAAACTCAATTTGAAAAATCCATAAAATCTTTTCAATGTGATAACGGTCGTGAGTTTAATAATTCGGCGTTTCACAATTTTTTCTCAAATCATGGCATGGTTTTTTTGTTTCTCATGTCCCCACACTTCACCTCAAAACGGAAAGGCTGAACGAATAATATGTACCATCAATAACATGGTTCTACACTCTTGTTCCATGCCTCTCTTCCCCCTCGTTTTGGGTCTATGCTGTTAAAATAGTATAATACCTCCTTAATATTTTACCCACTGACACTCTCCAAAACAAGACCCCCATCGAAATTTTATACCGTAGGATCCCGCCATATGACCAACTCAGAATTTTTGGTTGCCTGTGCTACCCCAATCTTGCCTCCGCTTCCCCTCATAAATTGGCCCCATGAACCACGCTGTGTGTCTTCATTGGCTTTCCATCTAATCATAAGGGTTACCTGTGCTATGACTTGTCCACCCGTAAAATTATTATCTTCGGACACGCCACATTTGACAAGACAAGTTTTCCATTTTCGAACCTCCGAAAATTTCAAACCACGGATTACACGTTTCTTGATGAGTCAAACATGTCCCATGTCATCAGATCACTGTTCCACCGTGACTCCTCCGTCCCATCACGGTCTGCTCCAGCAGCACCGTCTTCCCCAGTTTCTAGCACCACCATCGTCACTGTGTCACCTCCCTCCCCGTCGACAACTTCTGCCTCACCCATTTCTCGTTCAGTCCCTCAAATGGTCGACCCAACAAACTCACCCACCTACCACCATCCCGATCTTGGATCTAAGCCCAGTTGCCAAACCCGAGCTCTGCCACTGACCATCTCCCAAATCGGTAACCAACCACCCTCGAACTACCAACCTCAACATCGACGTCGAACAACCACGAAATCCCGACACCACCACATCACCAAAACATGATCTCCACCCGTACCAGTCTCCTGTGTCACCGACAACCGATGCCTCCCAACTACTGCCCCCCATTCCGTACCAGTGAACCATCAAACCCAAACCCCACCAAATACAGACACTGCACCACTACCTATCCATCGTATGGAAACTCGTGCCCAACACATGATTTTCAAGCACAAGGTTCAATTTAACCTCTTCACACAAACCATATCACACATTCCCAAAAATCCAAAAGTAGCCAAACTGGACCCTAATTGGAATGCGGCCATGTGTGAGGAATTTAATGCTTTAACAAAGCAGCACACTTGGGATTTGGTACCTAGACCGGATGGAGTGAATGTGATCCGATGCATGTGGCTATTTCATCACAAATTCAGAGACAGTAGTGACTTAGAGCGGTATAAGGCTAGACTTGTGGCCAATGGCACTAGTCAGCATGAGGGCATTGATTGTGGTGAGACATTCAGTCCAGTTGTTAAACCAGCTACCATTTGAACAGTTCTGAGTATTGCTATGGATAAACATTGGCCGATTCATCAGCTTGATGTCAAAAATGCATTTCTACATAGAGATTTAAAAGAAACTATTTACATGCATCAGCCACCTGACTTAGTCCATCCAGTAGCCACTCAGTATGTATGTCATCTTATGAAGTCACTATATGGTTTGAAACAGGCCCCAGAGCATGGTATGAACGCTTTGCCAGGTACATTATGCAGATTGGGTTTATATGCATCATGTGTGATAACTCTCTTTTCATTTTTCATCGCGGTAGTAGCACTACTTACTTACTACTATATGTGGATAATATTGTTCTCACTACCTCATCTGACGGATTGAAAAATGATATTATTAATTTACTCAAAACTGAATTTGCTATGACTGATTTAGGCAAGTTGAGTTATTTCTTGGGTATATCAGTGATCAGATCTGCTGACACTATGTTCCTGAGTCAGCGTAAGTATGCAAAAGAGATAATGTACAGGGCTAAGATGGCAAATTACAAAATTATG
Organism: Anisodus acutangulus; assembly: GCA_029783415.1. Classification (NCBI taxonomy): domain Eukaryota; kingdom Viridiplantae; phylum Streptophyta; class Magnoliopsida; order Solanales; family Solanaceae; genus Anisodus; species Anisodus acutangulus. The sequence goes on along the minus strand of CM056509.1, from coordinate 42,354,937 downwards.
CCCACTCCGGTAGATTCTAAACCCAAGCTTAGTGTTATTGATGGTGATCCGGTCTCTGATCCTACTATGTATATGAGTCTTGCAGGTGCACTTCAGTATCTTACCTTCACAAGGCCTGATATTGCATATGCCGTTCAGCAAGTGTGTCTGTTTATGCATGCCCCAATATAGTCTCATTTTGCTGGCCTTAAGCGTATTATCCGATACAGTAAGGGCACACTTGACTATGAGTTGCATCTATACCCCTCTGCACCGACCAGGTTACTATCATATACGGATGCAGATTGGGCAGGGTGTCCGGACACGCGATGCTCTACTTCTAGCTATTATGTGTTCCAAGGGGATAATCTCATTTTCTGATCTGCCAAGAGGCAAGTCACATTATCCCGTTCTAGTGCTGAAGCAGAGTATCGAGGCGTTGCTAATGTTGTAGTTGAGATCTGTTGGCTCTGAAATCTTCTTTTGGAGCTCCAGTGTGTCTACTATGATAACATATCTGTAATATATCTATCTCGCAATCCGGTTCAACATCAGCGAACCAAACACATCGAGATGGATATACACTTTGTTCGTGAGAAGGTCACTCCCGGTCAGGTCAAAGTATTGCATGTGCCGTCCTCTTATCTGTATGTAGATATTTTCACAAAAGGGCTACCCAGACAGTTATTCATTGACTTCAGATCCAGTCTTAACGTCCGGCCTCCTCCCGCTCTGACTGAGGGAGTGTATTAGCGAATATTCTTATAATATTCACCGTATATTATATTATTATGATTGTTGTATATTTATGATAAATTAGGATTCTTACTATATTAAAAATCAATTTTTATATAACTATATATATATATATATATATATATATATATATATAGTGAATTAATAAGAATACTCTTCAAGGTAGATTATTCCAATCTTACCATAACAACAAAGCTTGTTTGGGAGGAAACTAGAAAAGGCTCCTCATAGGAGATATCAAGTAACTATTATGAATGTGGAGAGTGGAGCATTTATATCATTACCATTTAATATTCAAACTAACAAATACTGCTACAGAAGTGCAGAATAGATCAACTAGAAATGAAAGAATGATGCCCCCAGGGGCACAGGCGAGTTGGTAAGTGGCAAGGTGATTGGGGTACAACTACTCCGACGTCGAGGGTTGGAATTCGTGTGGTAATAGTCTTTGCTGAAATATTACAAGGGTTGTTGCTGGGTTCGTGTCCTGTTGGTCCTCTCCCTTGCAGGGCTGTCACTCGCGCATATCTCTCGATTTACATCCCACCTGGCCAAGGGGTCTCTGATACAGGTGGGAGATTTCGCCTTCGGGACTTTTCCCTTCACAAAGAAATGAAAGAATGACATTATTGAGCCTAGAGTCGGGGAAACAACTCTAAAGGTAAATTCAATTCGTGGACATATATAGCGGAGGGGGGGGGGGTCTCAATCTTACGAAAGGTTTTTTTTCATTGTCGTTATATTGTATAGCAGCGTGAGCTAACGTCAATAGAAAAAAAATAGAAGACAAAAGACCGTATTCAAAATCGATGTCGAAATTGGCTAATATAAAGATAATCTCAAAATAAAATACTAAGAATGTGTGCTTATAAATATTTTTAGCTCAACTAACAATATATGTTTGCTTTTTAATCTCATTATACAGGTTCAATGTTTTTTTTTAAAATAGTAGATGAAATTATATACATGTATATATATTGTTAACGTAAAGAAATTCTTTATTATTAGGTCATTCAAAAAATATATAAAAAATATTTATAAAATATTGCCAATTTATAATTATAAAAAAAATATTTATAAAATATTGCCAATTTATAATTATAAAAATAAATTATCTACTATAATAAAAGGATCTAATAATGTAAAATATTTGTTAAACTAACCATGTATTTATATAGTTTTTTTTGTGTTATATACACCTTTGGTGTGGGCGAGTGGTTCTTGAATTCCGTAGGAAATGAAATAGCGGATAAGACCGCTACTTGTTTTTCTTTTTCCACTGAGTCCTACGGCGCTCATTGTATTTCTTGTTTATTTTTTTGCTTATTATTTTCCACCGTCGTTTATTTTTAAATTCTAATTTCTCTGTTTTTTTGCTTTTCTAAAAGAGATATTTTCCCAAAACTTTTGACGTGGATTTTTTCTTTTCACTCTAATTGCTTTGAATATTTTGAAATTTTATATATGCAAAAGATTGTCAATGCATTTGGACATGTGTGATTGAGGACATTGAAATATTATTTTAAAATTAAGTTTGCCTAATAATATCATTTATTATTTTAACTCTAACTTGAAATTGAGAATTCAAAGTTTTAAAACTTGTTTGCAAAGTATTTCAAGTAAATAGTAGTCTTTGTTTATAAGAATTTAAATTTTAAGTGAAATTCATGTTCAAACACATTACTTTTAAATATTAAAATATTTTTTTCTTCAAAATATTAGTTGATTATACATTAGAATTATTTTTGGTTCATTTTTTAAAATAGATAGTATTAAGTTTGAGAACTGATTCAAAATGGACAAAATTAACTCTCAAGTGAATTTTTTCCGTCACAACATTTCAAATGCAATGTATATTTAAACAAAAATGAAACTTTTAAGCATATCTTTTCATTTTTTTTTCAAGTTTTACCTAATTTAGGTCCAAACGTCTACTTCGGATTAATTCAGGTGGGGAAAGGGGATGATGCCTTATTTTATCCAAGGGTTGTCCGGTGGGCCGGGTCGGCCTGATCTCGCCCCGCTTACCGTCCTGACCCGCCCCGATCCCCCTTAAAAAATGGTAGCGGGGTTCGAACTCGGGACGGGACTAGGGCTCGTCCCGCCCCCATCACGACCCCCCGTCCCCTGTCCCCCCCCCCCTCTCAAAAATAACTGTTGCACAACGGCCAGATTTAGATTTTGGCCGTTGTGCAACGTCTATAAGGACCATTTTGGCCCCCAGCCCATAAACCCCCTACCCCCTTAATATTTATTTTAACCTCTAAGTTAGTATATTTACACTTTAATCCTATTTTTCAATTATAAATACCTTATTTTTCTTACAAATCTTCCTACCATCTCTCTAATCTCTCTACAAGTCTACATTGCCTACTAAATATTTTATTTTATTTGCTTATTTATATTAAAGTTCAAAAATTAGGAGTGAAGTTGGCAACTAGCTTGATGATCATCCATCGAGCAAAATTTCAATTTTTGAACCTCGATTACACGTCGACGTTTGGTACCTTTGTTCTTTCTTTAAATTATTATTGTTACTTAATTTTAATTATCGTACTTAATTTTATTATCTTTAATTATTTATTTGCATAATTATAATGAAATGAATTGAACGTTTTATTTCTGGTAGAGGTACTAGGGGTAACAGGGGTAAGAGTGCATCTTCTAGTAGTCCTAATTACGATGATTTCACTCATGTAGATGAAACTGATTTTTTTATGTTAATATTAATATACCATTATATCATGAGGTATATTCTGCTCTGAACCAGACTTTAATTTAGAAAATGAATTAGAAGATAATTTAAATAACACACTCACTAGTGAACCTTCATCTCAGGCTCAGACTGATTCTCAGCCTGAAACTCAAAATGCCACATATTCCCCCTAGTATGAGTTGAGGCCCAAGTCAACGAAAATTAAAATCATCTGCATGAGATTTTTTTTATAGGGACATTGATAATCAACTAGCTAGATGTAAAATTTGTCAAGAAGATTATAAATTTAAAACCGAAAAAGGTCAAGGTGGGACGTGAGGTTTAATGAGACATGTAGAAAACTCTCAAAAAGTAAGGTATAACCAATACTTGGTTGAAAAATCGGGTGTGCCAATGCCTTCAGAGTCGGGTTCACATAGTGTTCCCGATCAAGTACAGAATCGAATTAACCGGATGACGGGGAGAATTATAAGTCCTAAATATGATAAACACAAAGATAGGGAAAATATAGCAAAATTAGTTGCGGTGGAGGGTTTGCCCTTTTCATTTCTTTCCTCTCCTGATTTTATTCATTACATTAGAGAAACGTATAATCCTGCTTTTAACGGTTTTCCTAGATCAATTGTTAGAAGAGACATTTTTAAATTTGCACATGAATATCAACAGTCGCTTCTTTTTTTTCCCGGTATACCGCTCTGCTCACGTTATGCATTATATCATTTTAATGGCAAACTGGATATCACTTCTGATATAGACTGTAGTACTAACAGTAATGATTATTTAACTGTAACATGTCATTGGATAGATCAGACTTGGTTTATGCAAAAACGTATTTTAGCATATAGATATATTGATGATTGGAACACTGGATTATTTATTGCAAGAAATATTCATAAAATTTGTGAATATTATGGAATAACTGATAAAATTATGACTGTTATATTAGATAATGTTACTTCTAATGATTATGTTGTAAACCTTTTAAAAACTCGATTAACTCCATCTTTTCTCGATAATTTTCATATAAGATGTGCATCTCATATTTATAACTTAGTTGTAAAGGATGGCCTAAAACTTTTTTGAAAACATTCTTGATAAAGTACAATTTGCTATAAACTTTATTTTTAAAGGTAATAAAATACAAAGACGTAAAGAGTATAAAAAACTTGTCATGATTGTGGATTACCTTATAGAAAAATTTCAGAAGAAGTAGCGACTAGGTGGAATTCTCTTGTTGCTCACGAGTATAGAAGACCTATAACTTTATTATTTAACGCCCATAATCAAAATTCAAGAGATATGCTTGTAGATAATGATTGAATTTTTTTTTAGAACTTATTGGATTTTTAGAAAAAAAAAATTCTAGCTACTAAAGAATTTTCTGGTATTTATTATCCTACTATTTCAACTACGTATTTTTATAGAGCTCTAATATTTTAGTTACTTAGTGAATATATGCAAAAAACATCTTACGCTCCATCTATTAAAAAAATGTTTATAAAATTTAAAAAATACTTTTTTTCTATTTCCACTATTTATATTATTGGTGTTGTATTAAATCTGACTATTAAAGTAGATGGTTGTAAAACACTTGTTGAAACGATTTTTATGAAAGTATAGAAATACTTCCACCTCCAAATCCAAATCACGAACCAACTAGAGAAGAAGTTACGTCTAACATACACACTGAATGCAAATATATATATATGTATATATATATATATATATATATATATATATATATATATATATATATTACCAAGAACAAAGTGCAAATAATTAACCGACTTCTGTACCATCTTCTTCTACTTCGCTGCAACCTTATAAAAGGCATGTTGTTTCTGCCTCAAGTATTCAAGGCCTTAGAAATAGAATGTATAGTGGTTTAACTTCTTCAGAAATTAGCGAGTTTGATGTTTATGTCTTGCAGGGTGTTGTACCGTACGAAACAATTGTCAATGAAGGTGGACGTGAAGACTTGCTGAGATATTGGAGGGAGAATGAGAAGACATTTATGACACTAGCAAATATGGCTCGAGATGTGTTGAATATTCAAGAGTCTTCAACAGCTTTGGAAAGCGTTTTTCCTGATGGAAGGTTTCAAATAGGAGGTCATAGACACTCATTGACGGGAGACAGCTTAGAGATTACAGTTTTATTCAGAGATTGGATTAGAGCGGAGTCGTAGAAGGTGCGATCAACCAGATATCAACCAAGAAGGCGACTACAACTACAACGAAATCTTATCCGAGGGAGTAGGAAGCGACGTCAAACAATTTGACCAACAACTTCCAATTCCGACAGAAGATCCTCAAGAGATTGTGAGGAAATTAGAAACAAAACTACTAATACAAGACTAGACTACTGATACCATGAAAGAGAATAATCGCTTGATTATTTTTAATTAATGAAGAGGTATATATACATAAAATACAATATTTAATTATAGAAAATAAATCTACCTTTTTCTAATACAAGACTAATACTTTTTCTTAATACAAAACTAATACTTTTTTTTAATACAAAACTATTACCATAATTACACTTGTAAAATAATTCTACAAATATGGTAAAATATATATAAAATATGGTTATGTGATATACACGGTTTGGGCCGTTTATATCGGTGTACTTTCAATAATCAACAACGTGTAGATTAATAATGCACTAATTAATCATATAAAGCATGATGAAACAGTACGGTTTTAGCACCAATTAACTCCCATGTGGTGATATTCTGATCCTATTCCTTTTTTCTTCACTTGGAACAACAAAACATCACCGTGCAACTCTTTTTGCTAAGATTTAACGCATGCCAAATCACCAGACAATTCAAGTTTAAAACTTTATATAAGAGGGGCTTCTAATTTCAATGTGCAAATCTTGAAGGCAATTACAACTACTGAAGCTCTCACCTTATGATAAATGTATCATATAAAGATGTAAATAACAACAGTGTTCATCAACCATTCAACATACTGGACATGACATGGGAAGTATAAAAAAATCACAGCTTACCTTACACAGGCTATTTAAAGAAGGCCTTCTATTAGAAGACATATGATGTATCAATCACTCTAGCATGATCTAGCTTCAAAGCTGTAAAAATAAAGACATAACAGATGTAAACTGGGATATTAAAAAGAGAGTAGAAATAACATAAAAAGGAGACATTTGAATGCTAATTAAATGGGACATAAAACTTATGATGCAAAAATGTAGCTTACCACAAAGGACATGGTGTAAACTGTGGCCGATCAATAGCTTCTTCACTGATATCTGAATCATAATACAATTCTTAAGATGTTATTCCAATAATCTATTTCGGGATACTTGTAGTAATGATGTGAGTTCATTGCACACTATTAACCCTCTACATGGTTAATAATAGTACAATTCTTCAACTTATAAGCAACACATATTCTTTAGTTACATTTATTTTATCGATAATTTGTATCTTACATCCCAGGTCTGATTGTGAAGAAGGGCAAACAGAATTCTTAGAAATATACAGAACTCAAACTTGCTGAAAGTAAATTGATTTTTCATCCATGTTTGATAATCTGAAACCAACTCTCTGACCTGGCCTGAGAAGACAACATTCCAATACTATATGAACTATTAATGCTGCCTAAAATCAATCTTGCAGAAAGAACATTGAAATGAGGGCTTACCACAACAACAAATAGAGGTTCAGTACCTTGAGAGTTGATATGGATAAATGATCCGTACACAGTTAACTTGAGAATTGATATCGAAGAGTATCTATTTAAAATTCTTGAGAAATATGTAAAATCATACAGTAATTGAGAAACTTATACAACTTCTCTTTCTGTTTGTTCCTCTTTAAAACTCCTTCATTGACCTGAAGTTGATTTAATACATTTCTCTTAATTCATCTTTCAATCAAGTCGGAAAAAAAAGTTGCCATAAAAATTTGAAAAGAAAGTGAACCAAGGATGAATTTGTAATAATGGATCAAACAAACGGTGAGAAGGAAGTGAAGATGTCATGCTATTTGGTTCAATCAGATCTTGAATACATTCTAAGACATAAATTTGATAGGAAGATTCACATTCATTACATGTGTCAGTGACTCACCCCTATGAACGAGATATCATCCCTGAAATTAATCGCTAACCATAATAGTTAAATCAGCATACAGTAATATGCACTCTACTTGGTGAATTTACTAAGCACTAATCCAAGTATTTTACAGAGAAAATAAAGTTTTACAAGCAAACAGAGATTGACTAACCTAAACAAACAACATCACACAATATTGTTGTTGATTTTGAAACATCAAAGCTGACATTCCAAACATGCCAAGGAGAGCAGAACATCAGTGATTGAAGTTTACCTCTAAATTTCTGAGATTTCGATAACAACATAGAGGAAGTTTTCGAGACGAACACATTTTGAGAGGAGAGAATGAGAAAAGGTGTTTGGGAGAAAAAAGAGGAAATGAAAGAAAATGTGGCAAAATACTCTACGTGGTTAATAATAGTACAATCCTTGTCTAATGAGTAAAGACAACAGAAAAAATATTTTTGTTCAATCCTTAAAAATTCAGAAAACAGAAGATAAAGATTGTTTTAGTTCTGCTGAGATTTATCAGAATAGATCAATGAAAAACTATCGAATATTTTCCTAGTTACATTTCAGTAACGACATATAAAAAAGACTTGCAGTGCTTCAAAAATGCAATTTGTCCATATCAAGAGTTTCGACCTGTTGGCAACCATCTGCAGTATTATAAAAATGAGAGAAACAAAACATATGCTAAGGATTCATTGTTTTTTGTTATATTGAAACTGACCTTGTGGATTCATTGAAGGCGATCTATAATAAGTGTCGATCTGATTTTCTGCCATTATTTCGTCAATGAAATCATCGAGTTCCGCCTCTTTGTTCCAGCCATTCAACTCTGTGAAGAGATCATTCGGTGGAACTAAAGAAGGAACTGCGGGTGGTTGAGGTAAGTACGCTTTATGAAGTGGTTCATTGAAGTTCATAGGGAACTCGTTTGGATTAAGTACATAAGTGCCGATCTGATTTTCTGTCATTATTTCGCCATTGAACTTGTTGAGTTCTGGCTCTTGGTTCCAGCCATTCAGCTCTGTGAAGATATCATTCAGTGGAACTAAAGAAGGAACTGTAGGTGGTTGAGGTAAGTATGCTTCTTGAGGTGGTTCACTGAAGTTCATCGGAAACTCGTTTGAAGTCAGTACATTGATATGATGTCCATTGTCCGAAAAGTGATTAAACGTATTGAAATGATGCCCATTGACCGGAAAATCCAACCTCTGAGACACAAAATTGAAGTTCCCAACTGTACTTTCTGTTGTGTTACAAGGAATTGCAAGAAACGGAAATTACAAGTAACTGCTTATGTAAGAATTGAAATTACAATTCAACTAGAAACTGAAAATTACAATATAACAATAAAACTGAAATTACAATATTTGTTGAACAAGAAGACCGGAAACTGCTTTGATTTTTGCTGAGTCGAGTGTGGCACTCTGTCCTTAAGACAATATTGCCCCGTATGTATCCTTTATACGTCCCGGACAATTCGTCTCCCAAGATAAAACAGCAATGGAACAATTGAGCAAAGGAAACTCAAAAGCTACCGTGAAGAATATGGAATAACGAAATGATGCTTAGAAGATTAGGAAGAAACTGCTTTGCTTTGCTTTCTGCTTTGTGTATATTCGTGTATATGAAGTGTACCTCAACAATGGTGTAAGGGGTGTTTATATAGGAGGAAGATGGATGTTGATCGCCTCCATATGACCATTATTGGCCAAATAATGACCATTATGGAGGTAGTAAAGCCACCAAATAAATGGAGAAAATTGCCAACGGATTGGCCATTATTGGAGGTGTAATTCAGCCAAAATAAATGGTTGAATTGAGTCTGGACGCTTCGCTCGACCGTCAAATTCGACTTTACGAAAACTTGAGGACCAAACGACTTTACGAAAACTGGGGACCAAGCGTACATCTTGAAACTTCAGGGATCAAACTGCACATCTGAAAGAATTCTGGTCCAAAAGATAATATCCCGACCGTGAACTCGAACCAGGACGGGCGGCGGCGGCGTGTGGTCTTTCCTAACCGGCAAGCACATCCAGGTCCTCCTCCTTTAAACACATGGGATACTTGGGGTCCCAAACCCCAAACCAATTTCGAGTCTTATATACACAACAATTCTTTCTTCCTCTACCGATGAGGGAGAATTGAACACAACACCACACTTTCCATGCTTCAAACACCTCACTTCGTGAACCAATATCTCTTTCATTTCTCAATGAAATTTGACGATTCTTGGCCCTACGGTTATCTACGTACTTAGTAGATCATGCATGTGTGAAGAACCGGATTCTCCAACATACGTAACACTAGTGTTTAAGCCGTTAAAGTTGGTCGGTCGCAACTCCCGCCAAAGGCTAATTTCCAACACTTTCAATATTCAAAGGTTGTTTTTCTTCATGACTTATTGGAACTAAAAGGGATGGTTCTTGCGACATGAATTTAGATTGGTTAACTATATAAGAACTGATTGGTTGAACATGTTGAGCTTCTCGTTTTTTGACTCTGTATCTCTGCAAAAGGACCAAAAAGATGAAAGAAATCAGAACAATTAGACCAAACATCGAACTATTAATTCCATCTACTCTTTTCTATAATCAGATACTAACTAAGATCTCTGATGAGTTCGAAATTGGTTTTATGGTTTGTCCGCGTTGCACACAAGATCTTTTTTTTTCATTTTTTTTAATCAAACAGTTCAATTATACTCCTCCCGTCCCAATTTAGTTAGTATCTGATTATAGAAAAGAGTAGATGACAAGATCTTTTTTTTTTCATTTTTTTTAATCAAACAGTTCAATTATACTCCTCCCGTCCCAATTTATGTGACACAATTTGACCCGGTACGAAATTTAAGTAATAAGTGAAGATTTTGTTATGTTTACTAATTTGTTGTTACTTTAGTGCGTACTTTTATTGACTTTTCTTCCCAACAAGTACATTTTTAAAAATTAAGTGAGATCTAACAAGGGTAAAATAGGGATGATGCCATTAAATAATTGTCAAATAAGTAAATGTGACATTTATTTTGGGACGGACTAAAAAGAAAACGGTGCCACATAAATTGGGACGGAGGGAGTAGTGTTCCCGTCTGAAATGTTTGTTGTTTTATCGGCTGACGAAATCGGATGACAAATTGATTCCTTAACTAAGCGATTTGGGCTGGAAGCGGAACTCTAACTTCCAGCAATGGGTTCCCCAACTACTCCAGAAAGCGTTAGGATGGTGATTGAGTAAACTAAGTGGTAAGAAACATAAATATAGCTAGAGTGCAATAAAGACAATAAAGATAGAATGAAGATATGTAAAAATCAGTTTTTTTATTGATTGAATTGTGTTTATTCTGTACAAATGATCCTATATTTATACTACAAGAAATAAAACGTGGTCCCCCTATGTTAGCCACTAAATCACCCACTAAATCCACTAGCTAACTATGAGGAGGTGGTGCCGATTTTGCTCATTGATTTCCTCTCGCGCGACCGACGACACTTCCTTGTAGCTGTTGACAGTTTGTTTCCGTTTCTTGGGGTCTAGAAAGTGTTTTGACTTGGTCTTCGAGGTGTCCAAATATGTGTGGGTCCCAGTCATTCCTCGAAATTATGACTCGACCATGTTACCGAAATAGCGATGAAGCTTTTCTAGCCGAGGGATAGGACTAATAGATTCGGCTACGAGTCAGTTCGGTTATCGACTTAAAATTCTGTTACCTGCTCATTTTCAAGTTTCCACTTTCGGCTGCTAATTGATTCGGCTAAACACTAAAAGTATTTTTGAGTGTTAACAATTTCCCCCCCACATTAACTTGAGTGCGACTGTTGAGTTGATGTAAAAAATAGTCGTCATTTCGTGTGGCAGCCGCGGGTGTCATTTCAATCACTTTTGCCCTAAATGTACGCAATGATGATTTTCTCTGAATTCCTTTTAATCGAGGCGTCTCGGCTTCCACAAGTAAATGCCGACGCATTACAACCGCATGTTTAAAGAGAGTAATACCGACGCGTGTCAGTCACATCTCCACAAGGAAAAAGATTTAGGAGAGACGTTCTCCCAGGGGTTTCTCATATACTTTTTCAGTCGTTCCTAAATTCCTTTTCTCCTCCAAAGAAACCATATTTCCTTAATCAGAAAACCATGTCTTCATCTTCCTCTTTATCTCAAGGATCAGATAGCGCCGATTTGGATGCTGGTGACCTAACCCCTACATTTACCTTCATCGATGAAAAATTGGTTCTTGCCCCTTATGGTATATCTGAACAGGGCGACCTCCTTCTTTCTCGGCATCGTATCCCGACAAACTATGACCTTCCTATCATTTGTTATTGGTTCACCGGTGATCGTTGTCCGGCTAGCTTGCGTACCTGGCAAGCCAAGATTGCCAACTATTCTGGTTGGTTGGAACGAGTGAAGTCAGCCAGAGAGGTCGAATGGAGACGCATGGGTCTTTATGACGCCATTGCGCTGTCGGAGTTTGACCTCCCCTGTAACATTGGTCTCATATATGCCTTCCTTGCTTATTGTTTGACTACTGCCAACGCCTTTGTTTTCCCTTGGGGGATGGTAACCTCCACACTGCTTGACGTGACGGCGGTACTTGGCCTTCCGATACTGGGAGCCGAAGTGCCTTTCTTAGACGATATAGATGTTGTAGATTTGTGCATCAAGGTCTCAAAGACTTCTTCCGGCTATGGCCACGTTATGGACAACAACAACCGAGTATTGCCTCTCCCAGTCGATGATGTCGAGTATCATACTTTCATGCTTTTTTGGTTCAATAGATATTTTGTCTGCACAAAGTCTTGTGTAGTCGTGAAGGAACTGGAAATTTATGTGGGGTTAGCCATTTCGGGGGAAGATGTCAGCTGGGCATCTCTCTTCCTGACTTATCTTTATACGGCTCTTGGCGATGCCCATGCAAGGTTAAGGGACTCCAGAAATATGGATACCTTAGCCGCTCCCTTGTGGTTCCTTCAGCTGTGGATCACCCTATATTTCCCGAAGTTTATTCCTGATGGTTTCGATGACCATCGTTTTCTATTAAACCAACCGGTGCTAGCCGATACTCTTCGAAAAAGTAAGTTGTCGTTTAGAAGACCGAGAAAGCAAGTTATCTCCGAGGAAGAAACAGTAACCCGATGTGGACCGTTGAGTATCGGAACATCCATCCCAGTCAGTATCAGAGTAAGAGGTGAGACCAGAGACTAAGGACTTGTACATGTGTAAGCCAAAGTGGAGAGTACCTCAAAATATGTTTGAGAGCATTCATGTGTTCATCATTCTGGTTGTGCATATGTAAGCATATTTGTTGAACGACATAGGATATATCTGGTCTCGTGAAAGTGAGACACTACAATTCTTCTGCTAAACTGCGATAGTGAGTCGGGTCTGCATATGGAGAACCCGAAGAGGCACTAAGTTTCGAGTTAGTGTCCACAGGTGTAGGGGCCGATTTACAAGACGTCATGCCTGCTCGTTCAAGAATCTCTTCATCATATTTCCTTTGACAAAGAAATAAGCCACATGCATGTCTCGTAACAATAATGCCCAAAAAATAGCTTAAGGGTCCAAATATTTTATTGCAAACTCAGAAGCAAGGAGTGACATAATGGATCGACAAAGTGCATCAAAATAAGTAGTTAGGATGATATCATCAATATATAACAGAATGTATGTCATGTAATTACCCTTGCTATAGATGAAAAGTGATGATTAGATTTGCTATGTGAAAAACTGATAGAGGATACAAAATCAGCAAACAGTTGGTACCATGCACAAGGAGCATGTTTCAGTCCATAAAGTGATTTCTTTAAATGACACACATAATTTGAATGAACCAGATTCCTGAATCTCATAGGCTGATACATATAAATGGTTTCATGAAGGTCCTCATGCAAGAAACCATTTTTTACATCAAGTTAATGAATAGGTCATGATTTGGACAAGCAATGCTGACAATTGTCTGAATAGTTGCCGGTTTCACCACAAGGCTGGAAGTTTCATCATAATCCACGCCCACATGTTGAGACCTGTCATCACCTACAAGACGGTCCTTGTACCTCTCAAAAGAACCATCAGATTTCTTTTTAAAATCCATATAAATGAATAACATTAGCATCAGGAGGACGGGGTACTAGATCCCACATCTTATTTTCAATAAGAGCATTATATTTGTCAATCATGCAGTTTTCCAATTTGGATCGGACAAGGCATTTTTTGGGTTGCAAGGAAGAGGTGAAGGGGCAACCGAAGTTAACAAATTAAATTGTCGTTTAGGTTTGGAAATGCCATGCATAGCACAAGTTTCCATTGTCCATAGGGGTGCCATGGGGATGGACGGGATGTGGCTTGGCTGGCTATGGGCATTGAGGGAAGCCGGGCGAGCTGGGATTGAGAAGGATGGGCGGAGCCGATAGCCGAGAAGAGGCAGTAGGATTCGGGACACCGACGGGAGGGTTGTTCCGAGGTTCTTGTGTTCGAGTTTGTTGGCCCACCCGACACGGGATGGAGGAAATCGGGTCGAGCGCCAGTGACGGTAACTACTGATTTTACAAATGATGAATTAAAAGGGGATCGAGACCATCATTTAAGAGGTCATAGAAATTTCGAGGTGGAGAATGCAGCTTGGCAAATGGGAATTGGGACTCATCGAATCATGCCTGGAAATGATTATTTTTCCGCTAGATAAATCATAACAGTTGTAACATCGATGATTGGATGGGTAACCAAGAAAGACAGACGGGTTGAAATGAGGTTGCAGTTTATTGATTTTGGTGGAGGGATGAAGGGGGTAGCATAGACACCCGAAAGTTCGCAAGTGCTTATAGGAAGGATTCCGAAGATAGAGAACTTGAGTCGGAGGCTTGTGCTTGAGGGACTTGTTTGGGAGAATTTTAAGAGATATGTTGCCATTGATAATGTCATATCCCATTTCAACCATGGTCAAAGCGGAGTACAATATATTGGTGATTCTTGGATTGGATTAAGGAGTCGCCACCTAATTATTTTACGGTGAATTAGGGCACCTAAATATTAACTAAATGCTGCAATGTAACTCCGATTTTATGGTCTGCGAAACTAATGAGATTTGAGGTAAGGGTTCTTTATTATTCTAAAGGGAAGGGGTTAGACATCCTTTAAGATCCGCTAACTTGCGGTTATCCGATCAAACTCATGTTATTTATTATGCTAAGGAAAATTCATGTTTTTAAAATATAAAGTTAAAATGATGTTGCAAGTATTTAGTAAAAAAATGCATTTTGTACAAGTATGCATTTGTATGGTATTAAGGAAAAATACATGAAAAGTTGAAAAAGTATGCATTTGTGACAATTAATAATAAGGAGAAGCGAATTATTTATAATGCCAAAGAAGTATTTTTTTTTTGGAAATCATTTTGAGTTGCAAATTGTAAAAAGATAAACTCATTTGTATAATTAATAAAGTGAATAAAAGACGACCAAAGTTGTTTTAAATTTTTTGAATATGCATGACGAGCCTAGAAATAAATAAGTTAATGGTGAATTTTCAGTTTTAGACTACCCTATTAATTAATTCTAAGTCTACCTATTCTAAGCATTTCAGTAATTTAACAAGTACAATAAATAATATTACAATACAGAATGAAATAAAACTAAATTAAAGAAAGTAAAAAAAAAACAATAAAATAAGTAATCTCTGAGGGGTATTTTTGTCTTATTTAACTGTGTTCCTTGCAAGCTGTCAAGAACAAACGGTTAGAAATCAGTTGAATATAAATAAACGTCGAATCCGTATCCAAAACAGCAAATGTTTTGATCACGGAGGGCTCAGACTTAAATTTTGAAAAGATTATTCCAATCAAGTCGTGGCTGCGAACATATGACTCGTTGGTCATTTTAGTTGCCTCGCCTACTAAACATGTTGGTCTCTCGGATGAAATAAAAAAGGATTTAAGTTTCATCCTTGCCCAGAAGTTATATTTTCGTCTTTCCAACTGTGGAGGCCTAAAAAATCGACGGATATTTTTTCATCGGCTAGTGTAGTATCATGTTCAAATCAGTAAATTATACCAAAGCAGCAAGCTGAAATCGAGAGGTAATTTCCGAAGAAACACGACCTCAAATTCAATTTCATCGGCCTAAGTGCAGTATTTGTTCAAATCAGTAAAATAAACCAAAAACACCAAACTGAAACCAAGAAGCAATTTCCGAAGGGGCGCGGCCTCGAATTTAATTTCATTGGCCTAAATGCAATATTTGTTCAAATCAGCAAAATAATATCAAAGCAATAAAATGAAACAGAGAAACGATTTCCGAAGGGACGCGGCGTAGAATTCAATTTCATTGACCTAAATGCAGTATTTGTTCAAATCAGTAAAACAGTAAGATATCCGTGTACGAATGTTTAAATGACAAAAATCAACAGTTCGCAATTAAAAATGTCCGACCCGAATTTTGAAATTTTTGAACCGAAACAAAACATGAAATGCTCCTGAAAACTCGACCCGATCCGGATTTCGACAAAAAATATATATAGAAAATTAGATAATCGACCCAGTTCTGAAAAACAGACCCGGATAGATGATAAAAACAATAGAGAAAATTAGTTAATCGACCCAGTTTTGAAAAAACAGACCCGGATAGATGACTCGGATTTCGGGTCGACCCGACCCGAGAAATGCAACCCGAAACAGTGGTGACCCAGAATCAATTTTTGGATTTTTCAGATAACCAACAACAAAATATTAAACACAAAATCTGAAAATTTATTCGAACCGGGTGGATCCGACCCGAATCAAATTTTTTTCACCAATTTCAGATAACCAACATGATATACAACACATAAATCTGGTAATTTATTCGAACTGGGCGGACCCGACCCGGATCGATGACCCGACCCGAATCAGGGGTCTCGACCCGAATAAAAAATTTTCACCAATTTCAGATAACCAACATGATTTACAACACATAAATATGGTCTTTACCCCTGTCCGGGTCGACCCGACCCGATCAGACCCAAATCGGAGACCCAAAAACAGTGAAGAACAAATCACAAAAAACAGATTTTTTTTCGGATTGGGGTTTACGGGACCAAATAGAAGTATCTAAAACCAAAGTTCAAGAATGAAACTCACCCCTTTTCCTTCCGATTTTGGACTTATTTTCGGACTTATTTCTTGAATAACAAGGAAGGCGAATGCTAAAAATCAAGAACACAACATATATTTTTCTTTCTTTTTGGTCTCGGTCCCCTTTTCTTAAAGAACAAAAGGGGGGTTTTATAGGTAGAATTCGAAATTCGAATTCAAATAAAAGAGGAAAAAAAGTGACGATTTTGACAGATTTCGAAACTGAGATGATGACAGGGGTACGGGTTGATGCTTTTACCCACCGAATCCTTGAAGGCTCGTCCTAGAGACCCAACGACTAATGTATGATTTGCAATTTCAGGACGATTTGATTGGACGAGCTAGGCTCTGAGATTTTGAGAAAGGAGAAAAGGACTGGGGTGATGCGAGAGGTCTGAGGTGGAAAGGACATGGTGGCAGGGACGTTGGTGGTGGCATTTATCAGGCGGTCCGAGGGTGATTCGGGGCGATTTGAGGGGATATGGGTCGGTGAGGTGATGGGGTAGGTTGGTGGTGTCAGGCGGCGGTGTCGGCGACTGGTGGTGTCAGTCTAGGGTGCGGCGATGTGGGGGTAGGGGTGTAGGGGTGTGCGGTGATGGGACCGAAAAGAGGGGAGGGTTTTGTTTAAAAAAATTTTAGGGTTGTGTTTGGTGGATTGGGGTATAAGGAAATAGGGTATTGGGCTCGGGTTTGGGCTGTTAGGGGTTCTGAAAATAGGGGTTTCGGGTTAAGGGAAATAAGATGGGTTATGAGTTTAAAAATATAAAAAGGGGTTTAATATTAAAAATACATTGGAGAAAAATGTAAATTATTTAAAATAATATATAACGATGTAATAATAATAAAATATAATATTTGTGAAATGTTTAATGCTTAAAAAATGGAAAATGCGATGCCGTTTTGCGAAAAATAGAATAACATAGAATATTATGGTAAAATTATGATTACGACTTTAAAAAGGCAAATGATAGTAAAAAATATGAATAATAATAATAATAATAATAATAAATAATGATATATATATATATATATATATATATGCCTAGATTAAAATTATTTTTGAGGTGTCCGAAAATATTTAAAATTGCAAATAAATTGGAAAAGACGGGACAAAATTGGGTGTCAACAGATAGAGCGTGATGCCAAATATAGAGAGGGATGGAGGCGTGGTCAAAGAGGGTACGAACTAAGTTATTTATGATTCTTATTTTGCGTTCGGCTTTGCCATTTTGTGGAGAGGTGTGGGGGCATGAAAATAAAAAAACAAGACCGTTTTTGGCCCAAAAGAGTTTGAATTGTTTATTTTTGAATTCCCTCCCATTATCATATAAAGAATATTTGATATTTTTTTTAAATTGTGTCTTAATTAAAGCAATAAAGGATGAAAAAATAGAATAGACTTGCGACTTATTGCCAATAGAAAAAGTCCACAGTAAATTAGAATAATCATCTAAAAACAACATATAATATTGATGTCCATCCATGCTTAAAATAGGAGAAGTCCATAAATCACTGTGTATGATATCAAATGATATTAAAGTACTAGAGGATAAAGAATAAAATGGCAACTTGACATGTTTATTAAAACACAAGATTCACAAACAGGAGGGCCATAAAAATGTTTGCAATTAATAAATTTATTTTTGCTAAGGGAGAGTAAAACAGAGTCTCCCGGATGTCCTAATCTATTATGCCATAGAACAGATAAAATTGTTGCGAAGGTTGATATAGAGGAGGTTGGATGGCCGATGGTGGTGGTGAGATGATAAAGGTCCCCGGTGCTATCACATCTCATTATTCGCATCTCTGTCATAAGGTCCTCCACAGAAAAACCAAAAGAATCAAATTCAAGGAAAACGTTATTGTCGGATGTGAAATAATGCACAGAGATTAAATTTTTGATAAGTTTCGGGGCATGGAGGACATTTTTTAAAGTTAGTAGGGGATGTGGTGGGGAGAGGGATGATTGTCCATAACCTCGAATGAGAATGCCTTGTCCACTGCCAATAATAATATTACGGTTTAAATTGCTCATATTGAAATAAGACGAGAGAGTACCTTGGGATACCGTCATATGAGATGTTTCGCCAGTATCCATGTATCAATTTTTGTCTGAAACATTGAGAGACATCGTGTGCATTTCCGCCTTAATATCCGTTGGTGCATAGGTTGAATGAGGAGAAACCTGTGCACTGTATGCTTGCTGTGAATGTGCTTCGAGAATTTAAGGCTAGGGCTGTCGAGCCAGTGATTGGGCTTAAGATGATGTTGGGTAGGGGCAGGGTGGAGCAGCCCATGCTTGCTGGCCCCACGCAGCCCATAGTAGGTACGTAACCCACGGCAGAGGCTGCTGCCACTACTGCTGCTGCCACTACTGCTGCTGCCGCTGTGGGTGGCTGCCGGTCGGCGAGGGCTGTCTTCTGACGCCACTGCTGCTGCTTTCGCCTCGGCCACCGCAACCTTTGCCAGATTTTTTGCCTCTGTTGTTATTCCGAAGATGTAGACCTCATTTCGGATCGTTGGTGTGCCGTTGATGTGGACTGAAACCCGAGCCCCTTATGTCGACAGGTGGGCCGCCGGCGGTAAGGAGGGCAGTGTCGACGATGCTAGCGTTAGCCGCTGCCCGCTTGATTTTTCGGGTTACTTCAAGGATGAGTCTTGAACGAACCTCATAGAACAGAGGTAATGGCGTGCTTTGTTGGAGGATGGTAGCGACGCTGTCATAATTTTTATTTAAACCCGCAATGAGTTGCATCACCAAGCGTTGATTTGTGACCGGAGCGCTGACATTGGAGAGTTGATCGATAATCATTTTAAGTTCTTGACAATTGGCCGATGCATTGGGAAAATCATCATGTTGAATGTCATGAAATTGATTTTTCAAATACAAGGCATGTTGTGTCTTGTTATCATGAAAGACGCTTTCCCATCACTCCCATGTGTGTCGTGCAGTAGTGTCGGTTTTAATGATTGTGTGTAATAGATCGTTCGAGATTGTGTCGTAGATCCATTGTAGAATAATCACATCTTATCGTGACAAAAGTTCGTATAGGACATTTTCAGACATTTTATTTAAATCTTTAAAACCTTAGACAACTTATCTAGGATGAAAAATATCAGAATTACACATTCGAAATAGCAGAGTAATTAATAACTCAGGCCTTATTACACACCACAATACAGATAATAAAGCTTTTAATTAATCATTACATTTTAACAGGGATAGATAAATCTTTTATTCCGGTACAAATTAATGATCCATCAGTACGGAATAATTTACAACCTTCATCTGCTGTGCAACAATTTTCACATACTCCACTAATTTGATCATCTCCTGAAGAGGGACAAGTCATGTAGGCCACTTCATCATCACAAAATTGAGGACATGACTTGGCATTTGCATATTCCACCTCAATTCCCAATAGAAATATACCTATAAAAAACCCAAATCAACATAAAGCAAGGATGTAAGATTACATTTTTTGGCTTAAAAGCTTTATGATGTGTGCAACCAATTAAAATTATATACGGGTGTTAAATTAACTCATAAAAATATGATCCTTTCAACCAACGTATTTATTAGCTCAGCTCATTTCGACTCTTCCAATTCAGCTTGTCTGAAAGTTGGGTTGAGTTGGGCTAAACATGTAGCCCAAAGTTAGAGTCCATTTTTTTTTAACTCAGCATGTTAAATCTGCTCAAATTCAACTCAACCCGTCAAATTTAACTCAAAACATTTTGATCCGTCCAACTCTGCTCATCAAAAAGTTGGATTGATTTGGCTAAATATATTGCCCAAATCAACCAATGAAAAACCTTGTAATATTTTTAAAAAGATCCTTTTTTGTTTGATGTGTTTTATATCACCGTAACATAACATTATTAGACCATTACATAAATTATTAAATAGGTCATCCGTCTCAATTTTATGTGACGCTTAGTTAGTTTAAAAAGAATAACACATTTCTATATTAGTAGCAATTCAACTTTAAATTTACCTTTTTACTCTTAATGAAATGATTTCTAGTCACACAAATTTCTATGGTTTATTTTAAACCACAAGTTACAAAAATATTCTTTTATTTTTAAAACTTCATGTCCATTCAATCAATGAATCACCCTAATATAAAATGGAACGGAGGAAGTAGTAAAAATGAAATTGAAACTAGGTAAGAGTTTGACGGGGTTATCACATCTTAACCCAACTCATCTTAACCCAAATAACTTTTCAGCAAGTCATTAATCCGTTCATTTATTAACTCGATCCACTTTAGCCCTTTAAATTCAACCCAACCCGCCCTTTTAACACAACTATAAGATTACGTTTTTTGCTTGAAAGCTTGTTATGGAGCAAAATATATTAAAGAAACCTTACCAGACAATAGGAGGAGAGAAAGGATACCAGCTTTGTAAAAGGCCATTGTATGTTTCTTTGAATGTGCTGCTTTGAGGATATTATCCTCTCTTAATATAAACTATTTATAGAGCAAACAAAAGATACTAAATTACAACTAGAAATTAATGGCATTTCTCAAACAAAATTTAGTTAACTTACACAGTTGTCAAAATGGACCAGATTGTGAATTAATCAAAGCTAACTCAATGCAGCCTTCACATTGGATTGTATGACCTAACTATATGATTTTTTGTCAAATAGTTAAAACTTGTCTCACGTCGT
This sequence comes from Anisodus acutangulus, assembly GCA_029783415.1. Taxonomy (NCBI): domain Eukaryota; kingdom Viridiplantae; phylum Streptophyta; class Magnoliopsida; order Solanales; family Solanaceae; genus Anisodus; species Anisodus acutangulus. The sequence goes on along the minus strand of CM056509.1, from coordinate 42,333,607 downwards.
TTTTCTGGATATCTTTTAACTGTTATTGCGAATATGCTTAAAATTAATTCCAAGAAAAACTTGAACTGAAATATTATAGAAAAGTTTGATTGTACTTTTATTTTAGAAAACTATGTTTATCCCAGAGATTATCCCATACCTAACAGTTTGAATTTTTGGGATACCTTTCTTTTACATAATTTTTAATTCAAGTCATGGCTCATGAGAATACATAGGAAAATGAACAAAAGCATTGACTAAATATAGACGTGCACAAGTGCATCTTCAACTAATTAAAATAATAGAAGAGATGACAAAACAAAAAACTTGGAATTCAAAAGTCAACTCCATAGGCTCATTCTGTACATTGAAGAAGTTAATTTAGATTTGCACTTCTACTTAATTTATACGTAATATATATTGTTCTTCTATGACCATGTAGTGTAGGGTAGAATTGTTCTTTCTTTTTTAAATGTTTTATTTAAACTTAAGTAGCCGTCCACTCAATGCTTAAATTAAGAAAACTTGGTGGATATATAATAGAAATATAATTTATGTATAATATGTATAACCACATATAATTAATGTAATAATCTCTATATCAACTAGACAAAGTGAACAATAAATCCGACTGATTATTTATATAAATATCTTTTGTATAAATCCGACTGATTATTTATATAAATATCTTTTTTTTAATACTGGTATCCCAGCCATCTTTAAAAAAATTCAATTTTTGATCTCCTGCAAAAGTTCCATCAAGGACATAAAAACAATGTTGTGTCTGCTTTTGAGTTGCTTGGGTCTATCAAATACACCTTGAGAGGTAATTCTGTTGTATTTCAACACATACCCACAAAGTCATCTCAGGGGAATATTAAATAGAAACTTACCTTCAGCACATAGTTGTTCAAGTATCGTGGGAATCGCCTTTCTTCTAGCATAAAAATTGTAACCCTGAAAGTATAGTAAAAACTCTAGAGTGTTCTAGCTTATGCCTATCTCAATTTTAGAATGCTGGACTGATGGAGTCACAGACGTATTTAAAAGGTACCCTAGAGATTCTTAGGCAACAACATTAACCCTGGGAACTTCTCCATAAAATATGGTTACCTAGGAGTCCTAATAAAAAGTTTTCTCCCATCAAGGAAACTTTTGGATATGCATAACCTGAAAATTATTATATGCTATAATTAATATTTAGTTGGAAGATAAGGTAAATACTTTGTTATCATAATATTGGGCCACATTAAATATCTCATTAAAAGAGACATTATTCTTACAAATTCCTCTCATCTTAATCATTATCACTGTGATGAATTGTTGATATTTGCCTGTGACCTAGACACAGTGGGTTGTGAATTTCCTCCTATTTTGCATCTACTAGTTCTGCCTCCTCTGGCGTGTTGATCATCCACTTTGTTGCCACTTTACTGAGTTTCTTTGTAGTAGATGTTGAAGCTTAATGTTACTTTTCTTCCTATTAGACAAGTAGATAATACATTCTCAATCCCTTACTTTTCTTTTTTCGGGCTTTTTTCATTTCTGGCCCGACAGCCCAAATTAATACGGGCCTGATTTTTTTTTATCTCTCTATAAATGTAATATGTACCTTGGTGATTTCAGATTTTTGTTGAAACATATCAAATATTAAGATCTCAATTAATTAATTACTTTCTTCGTCTCAAAAAGATTGAACTAGTTTGACTTGACACAAAGTTTAAAAATAAAGGAGACTTTTAAATGTATCATCCAAAACAAATCTTAGATATTTGTGTAGTTATAAATGATCTCATAAAGTTAAATTATTTTTAAATATATAAATTAGTCAATATTTTTTGGACAAACTAATAAAGAAAATAAATCAATCTTTTTAGGACATAGGGAGTAATTAAACACTTTTTTTCTTTTTATTTGGTGTTACATGTGTATAGGATGTATGAGTTGATATTGATGTTTTATTTATTTTGATTTGATGATTAGGGAAGATGCCAACTACTTCAAAGAAAAAGAAAGAGCAAACAATTCCCGGCTTAGTTGATCGGGTGTTTTCATGCACTTTTAATGAGGTGCTGAAAAAAAATCTTTAAAAACACAACGATGTATGGTAGCACATCCACAACTGTGTTATATTTACATTAAAACCTCGATAAGAATATCATTGAGACCGGTAAAAGATATTTATTTAGCGAGGTTATTTATTTAGCGATAAATGAATATTTATTCATTTACATAATATTTTTATATTTTTTGTGTGATATGCATTTTGTTATACATTTTTATTATTATTTTAATTAAGGTTCATGCATGTAATTTTAAATATATGTATTGAAAAATTTTAAAAAATTAAACCAAGTACATTGTAACAAATTTAGTAAAGGATGAACATGAACTATCACGGATGCATGAATTTTCTTTTAATAATTATTAATTATAATTATTGAGAAATAAAAAGATGAAATTAAGTTAAACTATCTAACAAAAAAACTAGTAAATAAGTAATACATGCATAAACTTTATATCAATGTTTACTTATTATTAATTGAGCAACTAAAATTTGAAGTAAGTACTTTGTAAGAAACAATTTCAAAAAAATGAAATGCATGAATTGTATATTGATAAAACAAAGTACATTGTAACAAAAAAATTATTAAATGTTATGCAGGAACACAAATTCTATAAATACGTTAGTTTTCTTTTCATTCTCAAATCATTAGAATTTTCTTTTATTTCTCCTTCATGGCTTCAAATTTGAAAGGAGTGAAAAAATTCACCTTGACTGATGAAATGAGAATAGCATTATGTGAGTATAAAAATGAGCACCCACTTTAAGTCAAAAAGATTTGCAGTTATGGATGGAGCAAAATTTCAACATCTCTGTCAGCCAATCAACAATATCAAATACTATAAAAATATCAACATAATATTTATCAATGGAGATAAAAAATAAAAACGTCAAGAGGCACAAGGAATCAAAATATCCAGAGTTAAAAAAGTGTTGTATGAATGGTTTCTCCAATATCAAGAGAAATTTAATATTAGTGGAGAAATGATCCAAGCCCAAACAAAAAAGTTTTGACAAATAATGCATGGAATCTCTGATCAAGGATTTAATTTCTCAAGTGGCTGGTTAGAACGGTTTAAGGCGAGACATGGAATTAAATCTTAACGAAGGTTTGGTGAAAGTGGTTCAGTTGCTATGGAGAATGTTGAGGATGTTTTACCAAGTATACGAGCAAAATTAGATCAGTTTCAATGGAAGGATATCTACAATATGGATGAAACTAGTTTATTTTATCGTTTGGAAGCAGATCAATCACTTGCAACAAAGCAATTGGAAGGACGAAAGAAGGACAAGAAAATGATTACGGTTGTTGTGTGTTGCAATAGCGACGGTTCTGACAAAGTGCCACTTTGGATAATTGGTATGTATGCTAATCCTAGATGTTTTTAAAATGTGAATTTGAATGACGTTAATTGTCACTATCGAGCTAACAAGAAAGCATGGATGACTGGATTACTTTTTCAAGAATTTGTTTGTTGGTTTGATAAACGAATGGATGGCAGAAAAGATCTTTTGATATGGACAATTGCCCTTCCCATCCTAAGGTTATTGAAGACTTGAGAAATGTTGAACTATTTTTCTTGCCTCCAAATACAACCTCAAAGATTCAACCATGTGATGCTGGAATTATTCGGGCATTAAAAATTCATTATCGATGTCGTCTTTATTCAAGCATCTTGCAACTCTACGAGTCAGGAGAGTCAAGTCCAAACAAAATTAGTGTGATGAATGCTATCAATTTTATTAGTGCGGCTTGGAATATTGATGTGAAAACAACAACTATTGAAAATTGTTTTCGACATTGCAAAATTCGGTCAGACGAAGATATGAAAACTGAACAACCACTTGGTGAAGATGAAGGCATACAGGGATTACATGAAGTTATCAATGGTTTAGGTTATAGAAATGCAATGGATGTGGAAGATCTTTTAAACTGTCCTAGTTAAAATGATGCACTGATGGAGTCTCCTACTGATGAAGAAATTATTCAAGGAATAATGGAAACATTTGCGGATAATGATCAAGATCCAGATGATAGTCAGAATTTGCCAATGATATCAACAAAAGAAGCAATGCAAGCAGTGAAAGCCTTAAATAACTATTTTTTACAACAAGAAAAAGATGCATCAAATGCACTGCATGCTTTGCAGAAAATTAAGGATGGGATTGAGTTAAACATAGGACCAAAGAAAAAACAAAAAACTTTAGATGAATATTTTTCAAAAGAGTTGAATTTGAGAAGTTGTCATAGTAATATCAATAAAAATAAGAATATTATATGTTATTTTCAATTAACATTTTATTTTATATTTTATCAATTATTCATTTATATTATTGTTGGGCCTTTAAGGATTTTTTTAATAAATATTATCTTATGCATTTAGCGATATTATTCATTTAGTACACTGGCGCAAGTTGGGACTGGAAGAATTTATTCATCAATCGAGGTTTTACTGTAGTTTGTTTTGTTATAGTATGAAATATAAATAGCTCCTTTTATGACAAAAAATATATATTTTCCCTGTTGATCACCGCACCTGGGAACTGCTGCTTTCTTTGTCTTACTTACTGGATTGTTCAGTTTCTTTTTATGATATTCGATCCCAACCTAGTTAGATTCTATATTTGAATAACTACCGCTAATTTATATCTATTTTAAAGATATAATTTAAGCGTACCCTACAAGTAGATTGTGTGTGAATATATAGTAAAGTTAGAGGAGGAACTCATTTAGTACATCTGAGTTCCTCTAATACTTTAAACCACAATCTTTTTCCTGTTAGTTTTCTTCCTATTAGTGAAGTAGAGAATACATTCTCAATCCCCTCTTCTCTTCTTTTTTTATGGGTTTTTTTTCATTTCTGGCCCGTCAGCCCTAATACGAGCCTATTTTTTTTTTTAGAAAATTTATCTTTATGCATATGTAATATGGAGATTTTAGATTTTTGTTGAAACATACCAACTATTAAAGATCTCAATTAATTAATTAAGCATTTCCCTTCTATTTGGTGTTGTATGTGTATAGAATGTATGAGTTGATATTGATGTTTTATTTATTTACTTTGATTTGATGATTAGGGAAGATGGCAACTACTTCAAAGAAGAAGACAGAGTAAAATTGTAGAATATTGTAATTCTCCTTAGTTGGAAGCTTCTCATTTATGCAATATATATATATATATAGGTGTTTACAATTACAAACCTAATTGTATAGGAATCTCTACTTTACCTAATTATACTAGAATAATAATTACATAATATATGAAGAATATTTATTTATTCTCTATCATACCCCCTCAGTTGGAGCGGGAGGAGGCCGGACGCTCAGACTGAATTTGAAGTTAAGAAACAACTGCCAAGGAAGTCACTTAGTATATATATCCGCGTACTAATAGGAAAAAAGAACATGTAACACCCGAACATGGCCCATGACAACCTTCTCACGAACAAATGAATATTCATCTCAATATGTTTGGTTCGTTGATGCTGAACCGGGTTATGAGACAAGTAAACAACATATATGTTATAACAGTAGACAAGATATGCTTTACGTAAGGGACAATAAAGCTCTAAGAAGGTTTCTGAGCCAACAAATCTCGGCAATAACATTTGCAACGCCTCTATATTCTGCTTCTGCACTCGAATGGAAAAGCGTGGCTCGTCGTTTGGCAGACCACGAGATGAGATTATCACCCAAAAATACACAGTAGTCGGAAGTAGATTGACGTGTGTCCGGACAGCCGCCCCAATCGGCGTCCGCATACGATATGAGCCTGGTCGGTGCAGATGGATAAAGATGTAATACGTAGTCAAGAGTATCATTAACGTACCGAATGATACATTTAAGAGCGGTAAAGTGAGGCTCCCTGGGAGCATGCATGAACAAACATGCCTGCTGAACGACATATGCAATATCAGTCCTAGTGAAAGTAAGGTACTGAAGTGCACCAGCAAGACTCCTATAAAAAGAAGGATTGAGCACCGGATTCCCGTCATCGGTACTGAGTTTCGACTTCGAGTCGACTGGAGTGGGCATGATCTTGCAGTTTGCCATTTTATCCCTATAAATAATTTCTTCGGCATGCTTACGCTGACACATGAACATTGCATTTTCGGATCTGGTCACTGAAATCTCCAAAAAATAACTCAACTTACCTAAGTCTGTAATAGAAAATTCGGATTTGAGCAGTGTAATGATCTCGTGTTTCAGCACATTAGATGAGGCATTCAGAATAATATCATCCACATATAGCAAAAGGTATGCAGTTTCATTATCTCAATGAAAAAATAAAAAGTGAATTATCACTTTTGCTGCACACAAACTCGATTTGTATGATGAAAGTCGCAAAGCGCTCATACCAAGCCCTAGGGGCTTGTTTCAAGCCATAGAGTGACTTTTGAATATGACAGACAAAATGAAGAGCCTTTGGATGCACAAAGCCAGGCAGTTGATGCATATATATGGTTTCTTTTAAATCTCCATGTAAGAATGCATTTTTAACATCACGTTGATGAATCGTCCAGTTCTTTTCCATAGCTATGATCAAAATAGTGCGAATGGTGGCTGGTTTGAGTTGTGTAGTGAGCATATTAAATTCATCACACATGGCCGCATTCCAATTCGGGTCAAGCTTGACTAATTTTAGATTTTTAGGTATATGTGAGATAGTATGAGTGGAGAGGTTAAAGTGGACTTTTAGTTTGAAAATCTCGTGCTGGGCACAGGTTTCCATATGGTGGGTCAGAAGCGGGACTGTATGGGTCACAAGCAGTGGGGTGGTTTGGGACACGGTATTTTCTATGACTGATTGAGGGTGATGTTGTGACTGATTACGATGGATGGTTGACGGGATGGAGGGGGCAGTCGATGGGTGTTGGGGGGTAATCGACGGTGGGGTAGTGAGTTGGGCAGTGATGGGATGGGGGGGTAGTCGACGGGTGTTGGGGGTAGTCGACGGTGGGGTAGTGACCAGACGGGATGGGTGGCACGATGTATGACGTTTCTAATGAGAGGGGATGTGTTCGGATCAGAAGGGAAGCCGTAATCTGGGACTTGGAATTTTTAGATGTTTGTAAATGGGAAAATGTTCTCCTCGAAGTGACATGGTGAAAGACTAGGATTTTATTTGTGGACAAATCATAGCATAAGTACCCGTATGGTTTGACGGAAAACCTAAGATAATAAAAGGGGTAGTTCTAGGAGCTAATTTGTGAGGGGCCGTGGAGGCGAGATTCGGGTAGTATAGATAACCAAAAATCCGAAGGTGATCATAAGAGGGGATTCGACGAAAGAAAATTTTGGTTGGAGTTTTATTTTGAAGCGTTCGTGTTGGTAATATATTAAGGAGGTATCCCGCCATGTGTAAGGCGTACACCCAAAAAATGGGGGATGGAAGCATGGAAGAGCATAGTGCGGATCTTATTGTTGATAGTGCGTATGATTCTTTCGGCTTTACCATTTTGAGGAGAGGTATTGGGGCAAGAAAATTGAAACACCATGCCATGGTCCGCACAAAATTTATGAAAGGGAAGGTTGTCAAACTCACGACCATTATCATATTGAAACGTTTTGATGGTATTTTCAAATTAGGTTTTTACATATGCTTGAAATTCAAGAAAGATCGTGTGAATTTGTAACTTATATTTTAGAGGATAAACCCAAAGAAAGTGAGAGAAATCATCCAAAAACACCAAATAATATTTGTGACCCAGTTTGCTAGTAATGGGAGATGTTCATAAATTCGCATGAATATCAAAAGGAGAAAATGTTACACTTAATGAAGATTGAAAAGGAAGTCTAACATGCTTTCCTAAAGGACAATAGTAGCAAGCAGGGGTAAATTTTCCGTTATTACATTGAATGAAATTCTGACTTCTAAGAAAATTAAAAACTGGTTCTCTCGGGTGCCCGAGTCTATTGTACCAAGTGGATTGAGAGATGGCAGCTATATAGGTTGGTGGATTGACACTTGCAGGGGAATTGGATGAGAAATGATATAGGTCCCCCACACTATTGCATCTCGTAAAGGTTGTCCCCGTACGTAGGTCCTTTACAGAAAAAAACAAAAGGGTCAAAACTCAATAGATACGGAGTTGTCGCTAGCAAACTTCCTAACATATATTAAATTTTTAATGATGTTAGGATCATATAGGACATTTTTTAGGGTAAAGGGTGGGTGAGGTGGTTGTGTTTGAGTGATGCTATAACCTTGAATTGGAATGTGATTGCCATTGCCGACCAAAATAAATTGAGGATTGTTCAAATTAAATAGGTGAGGGAGATTACCAGAGTTGCGAGTGAGGTGGGATGTGGCACCTGTATCCATGTACCATGTGTCATCAGGCTGCTGGTGATTCATAGTACTGTAAGCCTGACTCAGATCGGTAGGGGTCATGAGGCCGTAGGCCTGCTACTCGAACGTGGAGAAGTGGGTCTTGCCGCCGCCTTACTTTTTGCTGCCGCATCCCCTTCCGCCTCCTCGGCCACCACGTTGAGGTTGGTGGTCCGTAGGTTGTGGAGGACCGGCGGGTGTGTTGGCGATTGGTGTTACAACAACCGCCAAAGCCTGTTGAGTGTGCTCGTCCTGTTTGGCTCGTCTAGTCTCCTCCAATAGCAATTGTGACCGGGCCTTGTTGAAGCTAGGGAAGGGATCAGCTTGTTGGATCATCGTCGCAAGTGTATATTACTCACCTTTCTGCAAACCATTGATAAGTTGTAAAACCATCTTTGTTTCGAAAATCGAAGTGCCAACATTAGACAATCGATCGACAATTAATTTTAGTTATTTACAATAGTCTGACATGTTGACAAAGTTCTTAAGATGGGTGTTGGTGAATTGTTCCTCCAAATAGACGGCATGTGTATGTTTGTTGTCTTGAAAGATTTCCTCTAGTTGTGTCCATAATTCGTGAGCCGAGGCACCTGTCTTCATAATAGTATGAAGTAGATCGTTGGATATGGTGCCATATATCCATTGTTTGACGATAGCATCGAGCCGCTTCCACGTCGAATTGTCAACGTCGGGTGGACGGGGGTGGTGGCATCAATGTGATCAAGGACGTTGTAAGCACAAGCATGTATTTGAAATAATTCGACCCACGATGAGTATTGTCCATCCTCTTGATCAAGAACTAGAGGGATAAAGTTTGTGATATTTGTTACGGCAAAGGCCGGATGAAGTGTGTTAGTAAGAGGAGGAGGAGGAGGATGTGTGATGTCGTGGGTGGAGAAGAAGGAAGCGGGAGAAGCCATGTGGCTGCTGGAAGCAATGAAGGAGAGGTGGGTGGCGGCGGAATATTTTTAGGGTTTGGGGGAGGGGGGTTGCCGCCGGAAAATAAGAAAAGAGATGGGGGGCGAGTATAATTTTAGGGCAGGGAGGGTTTGGCTTCTGATACCATGTAGAATAGTATAATTCTCCTTGGTTGGAAGCTTCTCATTTATGCAATATATATATAGGTGTTTACAATTACAAACCTAATTGTATAAGGATATCTACTTTACCTAATTACACTAGAATAATAATTACATAATATATGAAAAATATTTATTTATTCTCTATCACAAACAATTCTCAGCTTAGTTAATCGAGTGTTTTCTTGAACTTTTAATGATGTGATGAACAAAATTCTTGACAAACACAACAATGTATGGTGGCACATCCATAACTGTGTTCTCTGTAGTGTGTTTTGTTATAGTATGAAATATAAATTGCTCCTTCTATCACCAATAAAAAAACTTTGCCCCATCGATTGCCACACCTGAGAACTATTGTTTTTTTTTGTGTTACTTTTGGATTGTTTAATTTCTTTCTATGAGATTCGACACAACCTCGTTGAGTTCTATATTTGAACAACGAACGTTTTATACCTATTTTAAAGGTGTAATTTGGACATACCCTACAAGTAGATTGTGTGTGAATATATAGTAAAGTTAGAGTAGTAACTCATTTGGTACATCTTATTTCCTCTAAGACTTTAAATGATGATTTTTTTCCTGTTACTTTTCTTCCTATTAGAGTAGAGAATACATTCTCAATCCCTTCTTCTCTTCTTTTTTAGGTTTTTTTCATTTTTGACCCGTCGGCCCAAATTAATACGGGCCTAATTTTTAATTTTTTTTTATCTCTTTGCATATGTTATATGTACATTGGTGATTTCAGATTTTTGTTGAAACATACAAAATATTAAGATCTCATTAATTAATTAAGCACTTATTCCCCTTCTATTTGGTGTTGCATATGTATATGATGTAAGAGTTAATATTGATGTTTTAGAAATATTAAACACTGTTGGTAAGTAATACATCAGAGAGATCCTTATGATCACTGACCTTCATTCTTTGTGCATTACCAATTAAAATTATGTCACCTAAACCATATTTGTCACATTTCAAACTATCTTGTGCATTTCGTACATTCTGCATCAGCCTCTTAGTAACTCCCAACACAGCATTGTTCGTGGGAGCACAAGTCAAAGTTCTGCATTTTATCTTTAACAAGACATAAAGTAAAAAGGCAACTATCTTGGTTTTCCCAGTGAATGGAGAGCCAAAATTAGCTTAACCATACTATTTGTGTTTGCATTTACTTGTAACAACACAATTTATAACAGTTTCTTCTTGAGCATTATCTAGCCTAAAGGACTGAATAATGGCCTTTGAGTTTGATGCGGCATTTGTTTCAGTTTCTCTAGAAGAACAAAGGGAGCAGTCTACTTCATCCTGCAAATGATTGAAACTTACTAGACCTCGAGAAATGTACACATTAATTTGACGTATGGACACTATAACAGTTAAGTCAACAAACTACCTTTTGTCACATTACACTTTACGCACCATAGTAAAAGGAAAGAAGAGGTTTACTTGCAAGATTTGGATCACTTTTCGGCAGAGTCTTAACGAGTTTCAGATTTGCATTTTTCATTTCCGAATTCAAAGCTCTCCATATCTGAATGTTTATTGTCAAATTGCAAAGACATACGATGAAAAGCTTGTCTGGTTTCTTGAACGAAATAGGGCGCGAAGATAGGATAGATACCGCTTAGTCTTTTCCTTGAACTATGGCAATAAGATACGATATCTTACGCCCGTTCAAATCCTCAGTTATTTGTGGTCTCACATCCGTTAGTGCAATTAAATCACCAAGTTCTGTACATATTTATTCTCTCCCTCTTTATGTAGGGTTTTGTTGGGTTCAAAACACATAAGGCACAGCGGAAGTTTAAAATTTTGTTCTTACTTACCTCAACAATTTCTTCTGGTATGGTTATATGACAGTCAAAACCTGTAACATAAAACATGAACACTTACAAGTTGGATTATCTGGAGTCTTTACTAAATGGTGGACACGCGATTCCCTTTTCGACTGCAACCACAATGCTATGGTGTATTCAAGAAAGCCAGTAAATCTTGACAGAGGTTTGAGAGAGTTTTGTCCTAGACTATAAGTCTAGAATTAGTTTATAGAAATGGTGTATAATAAACAATGGGGAGTGTTGTATTTATAGTTGAAATTTAGGTCAGAAAACATTTTAGGGTTAGGCTTAAGCCTGGCCCAAAACCCGAGGTGCAGTGGGCCAATCCGACTGGGCTCACTGTCGGGTCGGCGCCGCGGCGCCTTACGTAAAATTTTGTTTCCGTTTTTCATTTAATATATATATATTCATCACATTAAATCCAAAATCCAATTTTGATTTAATTAAATAATTTCCATCTAATATAAATTATCACATAGTTATTATCAATTTAAATATCTCGATTTTAAATCGAACATTTAATACTTTCTCAATACACCCTTAGATCGAAGAGACAATCGACATAGTGTGACCCTATAGACCTTCATATATCGACACTAATCCAATTAAGATCCATACGGAACTCCTAGACTGCGTCGTACGACGAACTCAATATATGAAGTACGTTTACATGAATCCAGCAAATATAACCTTTATGTGAGATGATAAATTTCTTTCATTCGCGACACACTCGATCAAGCTTAGGATTTGCCATGTGTCTATCCAAATGGCTTGATCACTTTATCTCATCTATATTAGTCGACAACTAGATCATATTCTAAATATGTCTCTTGCATTGGCCGATGACTTGGTCGACCTAATATCACTGAGAAGTTGAGTGCTTTCTCGAATATCCAATCGAGGAATGAATCCTAGTCTTGGCTCAATTACCACCTTAATTTACATCATAATATACCAAACACAAGTCGTGTCTTATCCTATAAGGAGTTTAAGCTTAGGACAGGGTCAAAGTATATTACTCTGTAAACAAGGTGTGTATTAACTTCAAGTCAAATGACCTTTATATCCCATACGCTGATAACACTCTAGACATGTCTAACAAATAGTTTATCAGCAGGGTATATCAATACTTTCCAAAAGAATCCATGTGTCCATCACTAGTAGTAGGTGAGACATACTACATTCTCTAAGAATGTGATGCAGACCACATGTCGACTTATAACATATCATCCATATCATATTCTCGATGATCATTAGTCGAGGCTATTTTAGAGTTACGATCTATCATCGATATCTCATTCTATTAATGACAACATAAGCTCAAGGGATGCACATTAATGAATAATTACAAACAATCAAATAATAATTCAATAATCGCAAATGACATAAATATTAATCTTATTAATAATATGAATGTGTTTCATTTCGTGATCTGCCAAGAGGTAAGCCACCCTATCCTGTTCGAGTGCAGAAGCAGAGTATAGAGGCGTTGCAAATGTTATTGCTAAGATCCGTTGGCTCCGAAACCTTCTTTTAGAGCTTCAGTGTCCCTTGCGTAAGGCGTCTATGGTGTACTGTGATAACATATCCGTGATATAGTTATCTCATAATCCGGTTCAGCATCAGCGAACCAAGCACATTAAGATAGATACACATTTTGTTCGTGAGAAGGTTGATATACGTCATGTTCAGGTGTTGCATATGTCTTCTTCATATCAGTATGCAGATATCTTCACCAAAGGACTTCCTAGACATCTATTCCTCGACTTCAGATACAGTCTCAGTGTCCCGCCTCCTCCCGCTCTGACTGAGGGATGTATTAGTGAATATGAGAATATATTCACAATATATTTTGTACTTATTAGTGTTGTATAATTATGGTAGATATAAGATCATTATTGTATTATGATTCCCACATTGTACACAATATATATATATATATATATATTTGTATTAATGATAAAAACTCCCCAAGGGAGATTACTACAATCTTACACATCTCATCCTTGCGGCTTTGCGATAAAGAGGCTTCGAGCGACCGCATTCCATCCTTGGCGAGCGAGCATGTGGCGCCATCCGACTCTCCTTTTTTTCTACCGTCTCTTTCCTTTCCCTCTCTAGAGTAACGAAGTATTGCTAGAAAAAATAAGAGTTAATATTTTTTCACATAACTTCAAAAGCTTTCGTAACAAATATTTAAAATAGATTGTTTGTTTAAATATCTTTGATAGTAAAATGTGACATGATACTTGTCCTTTAAGTAATTTGACAATCAAAAGCAATTTTTAAAAAGATTGTCCAAGCACAATCTACTTATTAAGTATCGGAAAAAGCACTTCTCAAAATAATTAGTCAAAAACAAAGTGTTTTTCTTCAAAAGTGAATTTCTAAAAATCTGTTCGGACAAAAATACTTCTCAAAATAAGCCTTTTTGACAGCTTGACCAAGCAGGCCCTTAGAATTGTGCATTTTCTTAGATGCACGCAAATTAAAATCAGGTAGAGTGAAAGAAAAGTAATCCCCTCAAGTTTAGATAGGATCTCCACATGATGGAACATCTTGAAAGAAATAATCCCTTGAGTATTTTCATTGATTGAAAGAGTATATATATATTTACATATTTTCATAATAGGAGAATCTTATTCATATTCTACTCCTAAAACCTTATTCTACTTGGATACTAACTATACAATTATGGTAATACAAATATTATGGTAAGTGTATACTACTAATTACATTACAACTTTACATAAACTAGGATACTAAAATATATGACCTAATTATACACGGTAGAGGGGGAATCCGAGAATCCGAGAACCATATACACGTGTATATCGTGTATATCCTTTGTATATTTAACACACACCCGCAGTCATAGCGGGCGGTCTTCGAACGCTGAGACTGTCCCTAAAATCTTCAAAAAAGACCGAGGGAAGACCCTTTGTAAAAATGTCGGTAATTTGATATCTTGACGGGACATGGCAGACGCGTACCTGACCACAAGCAACCTTTTCGCGGATAAAGTGAATGTCCATCTCGATATGTTTAGTGCGCTGGTGCTGAACTGGATTACTAGAAAGGTAGATGGCATTAACATTATCGCAATAAACCAAGGTTGCCTTCTTAATAGGACAATGAAGCTCCAACAGCAAATTACGTAACCAACATGATTCCCAGACCACATTAGCAACCCCTCGATATTCGGCCTCGGCACTGGATCGGGACAATGTCGACTGACATTTCACAGACCATGAGATCAAGTTATTGCCAAGAAACATCCAATAGCCAGATGTAGACCGTCTGGTGTCCGGACAGCCACCCGAATCAGCATCCGTATACGAGACAAATGTGGACGTCGAGGAAAGATATAAATGCAAATCATAGTCAAGCGTACCCTGAATATATCGAATAATGCGTTTGAGTGCATTTATGTGCTCAACTCTGGGATCATACATAAACAAACACACATGCTGGACTGCATACGTAATATCTAGTCTCGTGAATGTAAGATACTGAAGGTCCCCTGCAAGACTGCGATAGAAGGTCAGATCCTCGTATGGTACGCTGATCGCGGCACTAAGCTTGGCCTTAGTATCAACTGGAGTGGAAATGGACTTACAGAATGGCATCCCAGCCCTCTCAATAATCTCAGACACATACTTTTTTAGAGATAAGAACAACCCACCTGCATGACGAGTGACAACAATCCCCAAAAAATAACTCAAGGGCTCCAAGTCTTTCATAGCAAACTCAGAGCTGAGCATTATCATGATAGACTGGCGTAAGGCATCGAAAGAGGCAGTCAAAATAATATCATCCACATATAACAGAATATAGGCCAAGGATGAACCACGATGGTATATGAACAAGGAATTATCCGACCTGCTGTGAGTGAATCCAATAGTCGAAACATAGTCGGCAAACCGCGTATACCAGGCCCGTGGAGACTGCTTAAGCTCATATAAGGACTTCTTCAACAAACAGACATGATGAGGATGTTTGGGATCCCTAAATCCCAAAGGCTGATGAATATAAATTGTTTTCTTGATATCACCATGTAGGAAAACATTCTTTACATCTAACTGATGAATAGGTCGTGCTTTCGAAAGAGCCAAGCTAAGCACAGTGCGAATGGTAGCCGGCTTGACCACCGGACCAAACGTCTCACCACAATCTACCCTAACCTGCTAAGTCTTACCATCCCCCACAAGTCGCGTCTTATGTCGGGCAAATGAACCATCTAAATTGTCCTTATAAGCAAAAATCCGCATAGACCTAATAATATTAATACCAGATGGACGGGGTACCAACTCCCACGTCTTATTATCAATAAGAGCATTATATTCATCGGTCATAGCAATTTTCTAATTCGAGTCATTTAATGCAGACATATGATTATGGGGTAAGGGTGATTTAAGCACATTAGAATATAAATTAAAATGTCTTTTTGGATTAAAAATACCCCATTGACTACGAGCGACCGGTCTATGACTCGAGGAAGAATTGGGCTGAATTCGGGAATTTTCTAGGCTCGGGACGGGTGGCGTGAGCACACCGCTCGCCGCCCAACACGGTAAATCGACGCTTGAATCGACCAGTTCGAGGTGGGTCGATCGCCCAATTGCTAAAACTGGCCTAGTGATTATACTGGGAATTATAGCTTGTGACGGACCAGTGGGGCCAGCAGGCAGTGGGCCCGCTAGAGAATTTTAGGTGCGGGACATCTCCGAAAAATAGTGAATAATATACGGGGATATACCATCATCCAAAAAATTATACGAACTAGGCACGGGTTTACTTACCTTAGCAAACTGAAATTGGGATTCATCAAAAATGACATGGCGACTAATGATGATTTTATTATAGGATAAATCAAAGAATTTGTAACCACGATGATTAGACGGAAAACCCAAAAACACACACGGAGTAGACCGGGCCTGAAGTTTTGTTAATTGTGGTGGACGAGAATAACGGACAACACAAATACCCAAAGACCCGAAGATGTGAATACAAAAGAGTCTTATTATTTAAAATTTGAAGGAGGGAAGAATCTGTCAAACCTTTGGAAGGAATTATGTTAAGGAGATATGTAGTCATATGTAGAGCATGATGCCAAAAAGACGGGGGTACGGAAGCATGCGTTTGGCTTTCCCATTTTGTGAAGACGTATGAGGATAAGAAAAATGAAAATTGATCTCATTATTAGCACAGAATTCCCGAAATACCCCATTGTCATATTCTTTGTCATTATCACACCGAATATTTTTTATTTTCCGTTCGAATTGGGTTCTAATGAATGCTCTAAATTTTAAGAAGATGGAAAAAACTTGAGATTTTTTTGCTATCGGAAAAATCCATAAAAACTTAGAATAATCATCCAAAAAGAGAATATAATATTGATGACCCAAAGAACTAAGAACATGAGACGTCCATAAGTCGCTATGAATAATATCAAATGACATTAAAGTATGAGAATTTGAGTCTACAAATGGCAACCTAACAATTTTTCCTAAAGAATAAGACTGACAATTTGGAGTACTACGTGTACCCTTACATGAAATTAAATTATTTTTATCTAAAGACGACAAAATAGATAATCCCGGATGACCAAGACGAGCATGCCACAAGGAAGGAGAAAGAGCTGCAAATACGGAAGGCAAGGTTTGACTCGATGGAC
The DNA here is from genome assembly GCA_029783415.1 of Anisodus acutangulus. Classification (NCBI taxonomy): domain Eukaryota; kingdom Viridiplantae; phylum Streptophyta; class Magnoliopsida; order Solanales; family Solanaceae; genus Anisodus; species Anisodus acutangulus. Next base: position 42,316,634 of record CM056509.1, on the reverse strand, counting down.
CGAAACTGGGTGTGATAGGATAAAGATCTCCCCTACTATCACACCTCATGAAGAGGACTCCCCGTCTTGAAATCCTACACAAAGAAACCAAATGGATCAAATTCAATAGAAACGGAATTGTCAGTAGTGAATTTACGGACAGACACTAAGTTTTTAATCAATTTGGAGGCATGTAGGGTATTTTTCAAGATAAGAGGTGGATGAGGGGGAGACAAAGTTTTATGACCATAACCACGAATTGGAATAGAATTACCATTACCAATAATTATGCCGCGAGGGTTGCTCAAATTGGAATATGACGAGAGCGTACCTGAATCGGATGTCATGTGGGTAGTGGCACCGGTGTCCATATACCAGTTTGGGTTTGAAGGATTTAAACCAAGCGTGTGCATTGCGGCTTCGATGTCTGTAGACGTGGGTGTGAGTGCGTGATGGGCCTGCGGGGGCCGAGGCCCAAGTACCCCTGCTTGCTGCCTCGGCCCAGAAGACTGACTGTAAGTGGACCAGGTCATGGTGGGACTGGACTGCTGCTGGGCAGCCCACTGCCAGTGGGGCGAAAAATGGCTTGGCCCAAGCTGTGACTATGGCCCAGTGCTACTGCATAGGGGCCCACTGTGGGGCCCAAACTGTTGTTGTTGCTGCTGACCACTACGAGGGCCACCACCGCCACCACCATTGGGCCGGCTGCCGCCGTTGTTGTCGCCGCGGTTCTTGTCATTTTTCTTATTTCCACCATTTTTGCCGACACCGTTGTTGCAGTTTTGGCCCGAGTTGTTGGAACCGGTATGATAAACCGTGGACTCGGTCATCATGACTACGTGACTAGCACCGGTAGCCGCCCTTTTTGCCATGCCCGCTTCTTCGAGTGTAAGCATAGAACGGGCCTGATAAAATTGCGGAAACGGATTGTTTTGCCGAAGAAGCGTGCCAATACCATTATAGGCCTCGGGGAGGCCGGAAACCATTTGGCGGACCAAATGATCATTCGAAACTGGCGCGCCAACGTTGCGGAGTTGGTCCGCCAATTCCTTTAGTCTTTTGCAATAAGCCGAAACGTTAGAGAAATTTTCCATATTGACGTGGGAGAAATCTTGCTCAAGTGTAACAGCTCTAGAATTTTGATTATCTTGGTATATATCATATAGTCTATCCCAAATTGCATGCGCCGTAACGTCAGGTTCAATAATTGTTTGCAAAAGGTCGGTAGAAATTGTGGAATATATCTACTGAAGGACGGTGGCATTAAGAGTAGTCCACAACTTAGGATCATCCTCGCATCTTGGCACCTCCGTATCCTCAAGAGCCGCGGGGATTATGTGATGGATGACTTGATGCGACCGTGCATGAATTTTGAACAGTTCGGCCCACGTCGCATATTGGACGTTTTCTATTTCCAGAACAAGATGGATGTTACTCTTGATGTTAGAAACTGTAATGGCAGGATGAAACATGTTCCGTGATGTAGACATATTGATAGAACAATATGTGATTGAGGGATTTGGAAGAAAAAATTGGGAGAAAGATGAACCGTCGGCACAAATACCATGAAAGAAATTTTGAAGAGGATTTTAAGACATAGACTTCTAATACCATGAAAGAAATAATCTCTTGATTATTTTCATTGATTGAAAGAGTATATATACATTTACATATTTCCATAATAGGAGAATCCTATTCCTATTCTACTCCTAAAACATTATTCTACTTGGATACTAACTATACAATTATGGTAATACAAATATTATGGTAAGTGTACACTACTAATTACATTACAACTTTACCTAAACTAGGTTACTAAAATATACTACCTAACTATACACGGTAGAGGTGGAATTAGTTAATCCGAGAATCAATATACATAGGATATACTCGTGTATATTGTGTATATCCTTTGTATATTTAACACATCTGATGAAACATGTAGGGTGTTCTTGGTTCGGTTTGGGTCGATTTTTGGTTAAAATCAAATCAACTTTATCGATTTTTTAATTATTAAAATCAAACCAAGTATAATATAAATTTATTATTTTGGTTAGTGTCGGTTTTGGTTCGATATTTCGGTGTTTGACAAACCTAATGGCATTTCTCTCTATCTTTCCCTTTTTTCTGTGATCGGACAAAAATTTCATCGTTCTCCAACTTATAATCATTTATTTCTCTTTTATTGTGGTAGCTATATTTGTTTTAGATTATGAAGAAAATGTCTTGAGATCTATAAATTTTAGTTAGATGAATAGAATTTATAATAAATACAAAATAAGTATAGGTAAAACTTATAATTATATTGTCTCTTTACATAAATGGGTTTTGATGCATGACTTTCTTTTAAAAAATATGCTTAAGCCCTAAGTCCAGTAGCCTATTAGAGATTAAACTAAATGTAAGAATATAGCTTTCATGAAAAAGTATAGTCTAACATATCTAAAATGATTTATAAATTAATATATTGTACTGCACTTGGATATGCTTAATGCTTATTCGTTTCTAATTAAACAAGAAGTATAAAATCCGTGAAAGCTAATCCCGAACAATTAGAAAGTTTTCGTTAACAGGAAATAAACATTCGCTCCCAGAATTAGGCTGATAATCATTGAAATAAAATTGTATATGACATTTATTTAATTAAGATTTATCGTTAATTAATATGTGTATGACTTCTATACTTATTTCAATTGGCATATATAGTTCTTGTTCAAAGTGAACCTACTTAGAGGCGGAGCTAGAATTTGGAGTTTATGAAATTCTGAATTTTATAAAACACAATTTACGGGATTCCTTGATAAAGTATCTATACATATTAAGTAAATATTTAATTAAACACAAATATAAAATTTAAATCAAAACTACTAAATTCTGCATAACGGTAGTCGAAGCTGTAGCACTGCCCCTTAATTTATCTACTTGGTTGGGTTGTACTTGGAGATTTTGGTTGATGAATTTGTGATCTTATTATAGTTTGCCCTGTAGTTGTGTCTTATTTTGTCTTCCATGTGTACCTCATTTAATATTCCAATTGCTAGTTGAAAATTGAATCACACTTTGTTGCTTCGTGTTTTATTCTAGTGAAAAGGGTCAAATATATCCTTTTATTTTTTTATTAGTTAAATTTATCCTTCGTTAGTGATAGTGTTCAAATATACCTCTGCCGTCAATAAACTTCACACATTTATCCCTCAATTGGATGAATTCTCCCAAACCGATCAAATTACCCAATTTCACTTGAATTACCTGATTTTATCAGCCTAATTAAATTTCACCCATAAAAAATACCACCCAAATATAATCCCATTCTCCCTTTTTGCTAAAATACCTCAATAAATGATACGAAATATCTTTCCTTCTCAATAACTTTTTTATGGGAGCAATTACAGAATATCTAGCTTTGTCTGGTGGAACTCCTATCTCATAATATGCCGTATTTCTACCGTCTGGAAGCAGTATACGAGAAGCACTAGGAGGATGTATGTACACTTCTTTCACTAGCTTGCATGTGGTATAAAAAAATGGCAATTTGGTGCACTAAGCTTCCGCTATGCGCGGGTCCGGAGAAGGACAGGACTACAAGGTCTATTGTACGCAGTCGTACCTCACATTTCTGCAAGAGGTTATTTCCACACTTGAACCCATGACCTCCTGGGCAGCCCGATGCACTAGCTTGCATGTGATATCTTGTTTACTATTTACACTCAATGCTACACATGTCACCAATTATCAGAACCACAAACCTAAAAACCAAGATCCAAGATCCAAAAGGAAAAGAACTAGAAAAAGAAGCATAATTAAGATCCCATAAATCAATTAACAGAGCCTAAAAATGTTCAGTGAGTGCGGAAACATAATCAAATCAGATAATAATGCCATTGTGACTAATAATATACAATGGATCCCCCAAAGAAATAGAGGAAGCAGTTAACAAGGAAGAATGGAATTGTATTTGGGTGTTGTTTTTTATGGGTCAAAATTAATTAGTGGGCTCGAGTCGGATCTGGTAAAATCAGGTAATTTAAGTGAAATTGGGTAATTTGATCGATTTGGGGAATCCATCCAATTAAGGGGTAAATGTGTGAAGATTGTTGACGGCTGAGGTATATTTGAACACTATCACTAATGAGGGGTAACGTTAGCTAATAAAAGAAAGTAGAGGGGTATATTTAATATTTTTCCCTTTATTCTGTGGTTCAATTTGAAGATGTTGTAAAGGCATCATCCCAAAGTCATGCTGAAAAAAGCTGCCAATTTATAGATAAAGGCCACAAAAGTGGCCACATGGGGTAAACAAACCATATCGTGATTCAGGCACAAAAATGTGCTTATTCTGGGACTTCATACCATATTTACGAGACGGGTTTATTGACGAGTTTAAGTTATATGCATATTAGTGTAAACGTATTTACATAATCAGATTACTTAAAAGGTGCTGACAGATAACTTTATGTAACCATTGATCATTAACCTAAAATAATTGATAAGTAACCTGCTAGGACAGGTTAAATTATGCTTATGATGTAAAAAAGTCATTACGTTATCAGTATATATAACGTTACAATTCTGGGAAGCATATTCTGATATACAAAATATGAATCTATACACTTGTGAAGGTATATAGGACAACGTGGAGATCAAGATGAAGGCACAAACAAATATTAAGACCTTCGAGTTGTATTAGAATTAGTATATATATATGGTCTCTTTGCAACTTTTCAAAGGGTAGGAGGTCCATTTTACAAGCCATGTAAATTAACCATTGCTATATTTCAACTGAATAACTTCAATAAGATTGTAACTGTTAATTACAGTACTCTTGGACTTGCTGCAGTTATAAAACTCATTCAAACATTTAAGGATCACCATAGTTGTAGTAATATTAACATGATGAAGGCAGTAAATAACACCAATAATCCTAGCTTTCCAAGCAAACTGCCAAGAAACAGATCAGAAAAAGATCAGTGGGTGAAAAATGAATTTACTTAAAGAAATTGATAAAAAGTTACACATGATACTCCTTCCGTTCCAATTTATGTGACTTGTTTGAATTGTCACAGAAATTATAAAAGAAATGAAGATTTATTAAATTTATAGTCTTAAATATGTCATAACATTTGTGTCGCTATTACACTTTTGAAAATTATGGCTGGAAATGTACAATGACATATGTGTGACTATAAAAGCTCCTCCGAAGAGTAAAATGGGAAATATAAAGTTCATATAGAAATGTGTTCATTTACGGATGGAGTAATAGATATGCCAGTATTTTTAGTTCCATATTTTACCTCTGTAATGAAATTGTTGTAGATTAGAACTTTAAGGTCTCCTATTTGGACTTGTTGCAAGTAGGTTTGGTTTTACTTCGCGGAACATTTGTCTTATCTTCATCTTGGGCTTCTGAAAATTCCTTGTATAACAATAAGTAGTGTTAGTAACTAAGATTGGTCTAACACCATAAAAAGAGTATTTACCACAAAAAAACAAGCATAGATCAGAGTTCTGTTTCACTTTTTCATGAAGTATAATTGCAACCTATACTCACTTGGAACTTCTTGAAGGTCCTGGTTTATCCCTCAAACTCATCGCTCCCAATTGACGTGCCAAGTTCTCGTCTCGGTTAGGGTGAGCAGCTGAGCTGGTTCTTGAGACAGCATTTCCATCAATTGGCCAAGTCATTGGAAATACAAAGTTTCTACAGAAAATGATGCCTTGTGTAGTCAGCATTTCAATGCTTTTTCAATAATCCTAAAATATATACAACTTTATACGCAGAGACGACTAAACATAAATTTAGATCAGAAAAATAACACATGTACACGAAGTACAGTATTATGAGGAAGACGACGGATTCAACTTACACACACTGACAACCTTAGTTTACTAATTACTCGTACTAACTAGTTCCACTTATTATGGTAAAGTTACTTGTCGTTATCTTTTAGGTGACCTGAATTATCTTACAATGTCAGTGTACAAAAGCTAAATAGATGATAAGACAGCAACAATATCAGAGAGAAAAAGAGAAGACATTTTGTACCGTTCCACACGTTTGAATGTGCAATGATTCATCATATCCACTGTATATTTACCAAAATGGATGTCAAGGTTCTTTGCCAACTTTGGTATATGATATCCTGGTATAATGTCCCATATCTTTAATACTTGAACATACGTCGAGTTCTGCTCCAGGATATCGATGGTCCAAATCAATTTTAGGTGCTTGACATTGTACACCTCCAAGAGTACAGAAGAACCACTTCCCTTGTTGCTGAACGTGCTGTTCTTTTCTGGCTTACGCCAACCACTCGAAAGCTTTACCAAAAGGGAAATTGCATCTTTACTGATCGATGCATCCTTAATTCTGGCAATGGATTTTGAGAAATCCTCACCAAATATAACCTGTTAGTTTGTAACAGCAAAAGAACCTGTTATTTCTCCATTTGAAAACATAATATAAGAATAAATCCTTCAAGACAAAAGACGACGAAACACTATCACTTTTGAAATTTTAGCTTACTTTACAATCAAATTCCAAATTCAAGAAGCAAATTCTAAGATTGGAAAACTACTTCTTGACAATGTATAAAGTACTCAATTGACTCAAATAAAGAGTGAAAGAGAACTTATATATTTATCATAGGCCAAATGAAGCAGCATACCGTCCACTTGGCTGTTTGGAATATAGGTGAGTCCATTCTAAGTAATGTTTCAACCTGGCCAGGTACAATGGGCGCATTCAAAATTGCTTGTTTCAATCGTTTGTCATCAGTAACATCAAAGTAACAGCCACGAGCCTTGGCGTCAATGACTAAATCCCTCCATATCGAACCACTGTTAACTAAAGTTGTGCCATGTCCCAATATCCAAAGGCAGTATCTGCATAAGAAGCCAGGAAAAAATTAAGGCCAATTTGAATGATCCTTCATACTTAACATTTTGAAATGTAGTAATTTTGACAACCAAATTAGTACCTTGCTCTTGTCAATGCTACATTTGCTCTCTGAAGATTTTTAAGGAAACCAACTGATCCACTCACATTACAGCGAACAGTGGAGATAATTATCACATCTTCTTCACCGCCTTGAAAGCCATCAACAGAGCGTACATTCACTGAGAAGTCACTCTTAACATCCGTGCTATATGTCTTGCCAAGAATTTGTTGAATAGCAAAAACTTGAGCCTTGTAAGGAGATATACAACCGACACGGACTTTTTGTTTTGAAGTGATAGATACTGTAGGTAAGATAATTTTATCAGCTCTGCCAACACATTTGACATGCAAACAAGATACAGTAGAGAAAACTAGAAAGAAATCATCTTAAGCAGAAATTAAGTCCTCGAATGATAAGTGTGTTACCTTTGTGAAGGTTGGCAAGTATCTCAGCTACAACAAAAGCTTCAGTCTTATTACTTGTGCTGTGTTTAACATCAACCTCCTCATTTCCACTACTTACATTAATAAACGAATAGGGGCCAAACATATCTCCTTTAAGAAATCGCTTCTCATATTTTGCTCCTTTCACATTAGGACCATCCATAATTTTCTTCTGATAGAACTCTCTATTCGGGAACATACTTATTTTCGGATGCATCCTATATTGAACATTAAGAAGGTGTTTCTTGTGTCCTAAAATTACCAGCCTCTCAAACAAGCTCCTGCCGAACTCAGCCTTCTCGCAGATCTGTCAAGAACAAACACAAATTGTAAATTATAAAAGAGCAGCAATGTAATTCAAAAACAAGCAGTACTAAGATTGTATGAAAACCTTGCTCTGAACCATAGAAGGCAATTGTTTCTCATCTCCAATGAGTATAGCATGGCGCAGACCAGGGAGTTGTAAAGGAATAGTGGATTCACATTCTTTCAGCTGAGCAGCTTCATCAATTACCACCATCTCCAGTGGTGTCATTCCTTCTGTGTGCAACTTAGTCGAGCTAGAAGCCGTGCAGAATATCAAGCATGCACCTTTCAGACAAAAACTTCGAATTTGGTAGTCCTCAATGAAATTGGGAAGAGAGATACTCTCAGTAAGAAATTTCAATACTTTTAGGCATGCTGCTTTAGTTGTACGAATATTAAAAAGTCTCGTCTTATTCTTTGTAACAAATTCTGGTAGAATTTCTCTTAATCCTTCAGTTTCTTCCACAGTAGCAAACAATTTTCCAAGAGTTTGAAGCATCTTAAGTAGTCTGATCATTTCATTTGCTACTTCCAGTGAAATGAAAGAAGTAGGTAGATGTGTGTACAAGCTCGTTAGGCAAAATATTAACTGGTTCTGGATCCATTTGAATCTTTTGTTAACAAACTCCTCAAATGTCCAAACAATGGCTTCTTTTTTTATCTCCTCTCCTTCGTTCTTGACCTTGTTCACTTTGTCGGCTGCTTTCGAGTTGTTTCTTTGAGAATTTTGTTTATCTTTCTTCTTGTTCTCTTTTAAGGTGTCAAGGACAAATTTCTTCCACAATTTACTCTTCCTATTTTTGTCGAGCCCTTGATCGTTGATCTTTCCATATTTTTCGCTCAAACTAGATTCTTGACTAGTAACACTTCCTCTTCCTTCCTCTTCCCCATCATCAATATCTTCATTATCATCAGTTTCATGCTCTTTATCTTTTAGGTTTTCTACGTACTTACGGTATTGCTCTTCAGGATGCTCGAGTAAACATATCATGGACTGTATACCAATTCTCCAACCACTATTCGGAGACAAGCAGCTAGCAAGAGCATCAACACGGTTGTTAAGAAATACATCAAACAGATCTTCATGATCATCGATCTTCATTCTTTCCCCATTACCAAATAAGACAATGTCTCCTAAACCATACGTGTCATATTGCAGACAACTTTGTACATTCTGCATCAGCCTCTTTGTAACTCCCAAGACAGCAACATTCGTGGGCGCACAAGTCAGAGTTCTGCACCTCATCTTTAACAGGACATAAAGTAAAGAGCCAACTGTTTTGGTCTTCCCGGTTCCTGGAGGACCCCAAATTAGCTTAACCGTATTCCCGTGAGCACATTCTCTTGTAGCAACACAACTTACAACAGCCTCTTGTTGAGCAATGTCTAGCTCAAAAGACCGAGCAATGGCCCTTGAATTTGATATAGCAACACTACTTTTAGATTCTCCAACGGAGCAAAGGGAGCAATCTACTTCACCCTGCGAACAATTGAAATTTACAAGACCTCAATAAATGTATACTGGAAGCTAGATTAACGGTTTAATTCACATAATGTCACTATTTCAATAAAGTCGAAAAACTACTTTTGTCACATTAAACTTAACTAACTATAGTGATGTCACAGACTATTTATCGTCACATTAAAGTAACATAACTATACTACTATAATCGATAAAGTACAAGAAGGAAAGAATAGGTTACTTACAACATTAGGATCAGTTTTCAGCACGGTCTTAATGATCTTCAGGTTTGCATTTTCCGGGTCTGAATTCAAAGCTTTCCAAATTCGAATATTCGTCGTCAAATTAGAAAGACACACAATAAAAAGCTTGTCCCCTTGTTCACCATTTGCCCTGTCCGGTTTCTTAAACGGAATAAGCTGCGAAGACAGGATAGGTACCAGGTCGGAACCTTCATATTTCATCCCTTGAACTATAGCAATGAGATAAGATCTGATAGGCCTGTTCAAATCTTCAATTCTTCTTGGTCTCACATCAGTTAGCGCGATCAGATCGCCAACTGCTGGTTCATATTTCGATTCATTTTTCAATTCCTTGTCCTCTCCCTCTACCTCTTTAGCTCTTTTCAACAAAATATTGTAATATAAAGCTTTGGGAGGCTTAAAGTCCTTTGATATTTTAACATCAAAAACCTCGAGCGCAGGGGCTCGCGAAATTGTGGACATACTTGAGAGCAAATCAGCATGTGTTTCTTCAACAAGTGGAGTAATGTATGACTTCAAGTATTGATCAACCGACACAAATGTTTCCGGAATTTCTTTTACCTAAAACATATTGGAACAGGACTAATAAATTGGCAAAACGCATAGGGAGGGACATGAAGATACAAAAATGTTTGAAGCGGGACTTAAACATCTGTACAAAACCAATATGTTCAAGAAGAAGAAGAAAGTAGAGATCTCCAGTAACATAAGCACAAGCTGAAGATAGAGCTGCATCGTCATTTCGTTAGTACAAATTCGACATCCTCCAATAAACGTGGAAGCAAATATTACGTACGTCGCTCTACATCAGGATAAGTACAGTACAAGGTATGATACTGCAACAAACAAAAACTTAGCCTAGGAACAGATTATACTGTTCAAGCAAGTTAATGATAATATACTACATATATTCATTGATATTATTAATGATATTGTACATATGTAATTATGATAGTAATCTATAGTATTAGAAAAATGTATATTTAATTTCCGTAATTATAGACTAGGTTTACTATTGTATATCATGTTTATAAAACTATTACATTAATGAAAATAATCATGAAATTATTCTCTTTCATGGTATCATAATTAATACTACAGATTATTACCATAATTACAGATATAAAATATCACTAATAATATATTATATCGGTTAATCATACTCTCACTAAGCTACACTCAAGACTCAGACCAATATTGGATCAACTAAACACATAGATTGATTGGAACTACGTATCCATATTTTTTTTAAATAAAATGTGTGCATATTATAAGCTACAATAGCTTGCTTGGTGGACTCTCTAGAACCAACATATGAACATGAAGAAAGTAAGATTAATTCATACCTTATCTTTGTAAAGATCTTTGTTCAACACATCCTTTAAAGACCAAGAAAACACCAAATCCACTAAGCCAGAAACTGTTTTCTCTGTTTTCTTCTTTGTAGTATTTGCCATCTTCCCTAGTAGTCATCAAAATTACAAAAAAAATACATTAAGAAAAAACAACAACGCCATAATCATCATCATGCAAGAACAAATAGAAGGAAAAAATCAAAACTTTACCTTTGTCTTTCTTCTTCTGGGATTATGAGTTTTAAATTACTTTATGTTATAAGAAAATATTTAAGCAACTAAAATATTCTCTACTGCTGCATTCACCAAAAATGATGAAAGTTATACGCAAGAATGAGGAAAATGACATGAAACTTTAACGAAGCAAATTAAAGCTCCAATGAAATTGCATAAAGCTTTCTAAGAAAAAGAATTTATTTCGTACAATCATAGGATAAAAAGGAGAAAAGGTGTGGAATAAAGATTATATAGACCCCAACAAAGTGGACGAGTCAATAACTTAAATATAGAATAAAAAAATAGAGAAGCATAGATATATTTTGCTTACCAATATTTGAGGAAAGTTATACTATATATTATTTTAATATTCCATATATGTTGGTGTCATTATCAGTGTTTTATATACTGTAGCAAAGAGTAGAAAGATTCCAAAGGCTGAAATGAAGGAAGAGGAAGATATTGAGAAGTTATAAGGAAGACTTAGAATCGAAGTTAGGCCAAATAAAAGGGAAAAAGTACAAGTTTTCTGTACTGGTAGCTCAGTTCCAAAAATATTGATTTGTTTTTATTTAACACATACGCTTAAAAAAATGAAGACTTTTGAAATCTATTGCTCAAAATAAATTTTGGATATTTGTGTGGCTGCAAATGATATCATAAAGTTAAATTATTTTTAAATATAGAAAATTGTCAATCTTTTTGGAACAAATTAATAAGGAAAATATGTCAATCTTTTTGGGACAAAATGAGTACTATTAAATCATTAAAGGCAACTACAAATATTTTTCATACAAACATTTATAGGTAACCTTGAAAACGGAAAGCATTTTTCTATAGCAGGTCAAATACATTGATAGCTATGTTACTCGAATTATTCAAAAATATTGACGGATGTGTGCCGGATACTCCAAAAATAATGTATTTTTGAAGAATATGACACGAATGGTGGTGGGATTGAATTGGGATTCTATTCCCATTAGTACACATTAATACACCTCCTCAGTCGAAGGGGAGGAGGCCGGACACTGAGACTGGATTTGAAGTCCCGAGGAAGGCCTTTCGTGAAGATATCCGTGTATTGATATGAGGAAGGCACATGCAACACTTTAACATGACCGAAAGCAACCTTCTCACTAATACAAATATATATATTGTACAATGTGTAGAATCCTAGTACAATAATGAATCATCTACTTACCATAATTTTATATACAAAATATGTTGGGATTGAATTGAGATGCTATTCCTATTGGTACACATTAATACACCCCCTCAGTCGAAGCGGGAGGAGGCTGGACATTGAGACTGGATCTGAAGTCCCGAGGAAGGCCTTTCGTGAAGATATTCGTGTATTGATATGAGGAAGGCACATGCAACACTTTAACATGACCGAAAGCAACCTTCTCACTAATACAAATATATATATTGTACAATGTGTAGAATCCTAGTACAATAATGAATTCTCTACTTACCATAATTTTATATACAAAATATATGAGATATATTCTAATTATGGTGGTGGGATTGAATTGGGATTCTATTCCCATTGGTACACGTTAATACACCCCCTAAGTCGAAGCGGGAGGAGGCCGGACACTGAGACTGGATCTGAAGTCGAGGAACAGCTGTCGAGGAAGGCCCTTCGTGAAGATATCCGCGTATTGATACGAGGAAGGCACATGCAACACTTTAACATGACCGAGAGCAACCTTCTCACTAATACAAATATATATATTGTACAATGTGTAGAATCCTAGTACAATAATGAATCATCTACTTATCATAATTTTATATACAAAATATATGGGATATATTCTAATTATGATGGTGGGATTGAATTGAGATGCTATTCCTATTGGTACACATTAATACACCCCCTCAATCGAAGCGGGAGGAGGCCGGACACTGAGACTGGATCTGAAGTCGAGGAACAGCTGTCGAGGAAGGCCCTTCATGAAGATATCCGTGTATTGATATGAGGAAGGCACATGCAACACTTTAACATAACCGAGAGCAACCTTATCACTAATACAAATATATATAGTGTAGAATCGTAGTACAATAATGAATCATCTACTTACCATAATTCTATATACAAAATATATGAGATATATTCTAATTATGGTGGTGAGATTGAATTGGGATTCTATTCCCATTGGTACACGTTAATAGTTAACATATATAAGACTTGTTAACTTGGTAAGAATATAGTTAAACTCTAGGTAGCTTTACTTGTTAACTAATACTCCCCCGGATCAAAGGAGTGTCCACTTAGTGATTTGCATACCCCTTAAAAAAATACTAACTCCTAGGGAAAAAAGGTAATTTGACTAAACTGCATCTAATTAAATAGGTATTGAAATTTGAACATATATCACTTAATAGGGGTAAATTTGAAAAAATAAGGTTAATTCTGTCTTGATTTGATAAGTAAACACTCTTTTTTATTCAAGAAAAAAAAAGTAAGTAGACACTCTTTTTTATCCGGATGGAGTAATACACTAGTATATGTTTTGTTAATTTGGTACTGCCAAAAATATTTATGTTAGTAATGTATATAACAAATTCTAAATTAATTATATATAATTTTAGAGTACATAACCAAAAAGAAAGAATTAAATTCATATGGGAATAAGAATAAATTGGTCGGCAAAAGAATGCTACTATTGAACAGTGATAAATGTGAAGTCATATATGGGAAATGTACAAAACAACGACGTGAAAATGATATTTTTTGGGGGAGTCGTTTCGTTTTCTTCGTTGGGAATTAAAGAGATTTCAAAATTTTCCGGGGTTCAATGACTATTTCTTCTTTTCATAACTTAGACGAGTGAACTTTGTTATAATGACAAATTAAAAGCTATTGACCTATTGTACTAACTAACTTTCCCTGCATACGTCTATTAAGTACTCTCTTTCTTTCGGAGTAAATATGCTTTAATTCATAGACTAAACTACATTATAATTTTGTAACTAACCACATTATATTTCCTTTATTTCAAATTAAGTGTCATAATAAGCATAATATTTTCTCGATTTCAGTTTATATGGGCATAATTTGAATTGATACGGATTTTAAGAATAAAATAAGGTGTTTTAAAAATGGTGGTGTCACGCCCCTAATTGCAGCGGGACATTATCATTAAATTAATTGAAAAGAAATGTAATAACCAGATCCTTAATTTTTCGTTAATATGGTTTATATTGTATATTGAAAATTCTAATAAGTTAGGTATAACCATTTGGAACTTGTTAGTATTGTCGAGATTGAAACCCAAAAAACTCAAGTGTGTTTCCACACATGCATGTTGAACATGTTGAAATTACAGATTTTCGGCTAGTATCTGGTGCATCATGATCGCATAGGATAATTGGAGGGTTGACTGGTTAAGGGGGTTGACTCAGCCACGAACGCGAAGTAGGGGTGAGGGTTGACCAAGTAGTCAACTATACTATGGTAGCGCGAGGACTTAGCTACTGTCGAATATGGTCAGACAATGTTGTACTTCGCGATTGCGAGTAACTCTTTCGCAATCGCGATAAAGTGACAAATCTGGTATATATTGAATAATAACGAATTTTAGATGAGGGCCTGTAACGCTAGTATTTTAGCGTGCCCACTTTGATCTTGTTCAAAGCAGTAGTTGTGTTTTGCTGAGGTGAGCCAACCGCTCTTCACCATGGTGGCAGCCATCAGCTCTTTTCCCTTATTGTCGAATTAATTTTCAACTTGTTTTGTGGTGTGCCCGCAGTTATACTCAAATAGTCTTAGATGTTTCTCGATAGTACTATTGGGTTTAGGTGTACTTGTGAATTGTGATATTTTCATATCATTCCGCTTTATGATGAAACTTCATATCTAAGCTATGGATTATTCGAATTAAGCTAAATGAGGAGGATTAAAATTTCAGAAAATAGTCAAAATTACCCTTCAACCATGTGAATTAATCTAATTAGACAAGGATTAACGTCAAAGATGCAATCCGTAGAAAATAAGGATAGAAGTGGTCCAATTTTTATATGATGAGGATATTTTTATACCAAAAGATAATGGAGGACAAAAGTGTTCTATTTCTGATAATTGAAGGATAAATTTGACCTGTTCCGAAAGATAAATTCCTGACAACTTCTTTTTACAATCTTAAAATGAACACAAGGAAAGATAATCACGGGCTGTGTCCGTGAAGGGAACAAAAGAAATACCTAATAATTCTGTTTGGAGCAGCATATAAAAAAAATTCAACCTAATAAAAGAATATGTTCTTAATCATTAATAATATATATAGTATTACAAAAGTATTTACCTTGTTATAAACTAGGTAACTAATCAACCTAATTATAAAAGGATTATAATTTTATTTAAAATATGAGATATACAATTAATGGAAGAATATTCGAAAAATATTCCATTACACCCCCGCAGTCGAAGAGGGAGGTTCACAACCACTGAGACTTGCTCGAAATCATCAAATAGTATGCGCGGAAGTCCTTTGGTGAAGATGTCGGCAATCTGATATCTGAAAGGAACATGAAGGACACGAACAAAACCACGAGCCACTTTTTTTGCAAACGAAATGAATGTCCATCTCAATGTGTTTAGTATGATGATGTTGGACGGGATTGTCGTAAAGATATATCGCACTAATATTGCCGCAGTAGACCAGTGTTTTCTTTTGAATCGAGTAGTGAAGCTCAAGTAGAAGGTTACGGATCCAACAAGACTTAGAGACCACGTTGGCGACACCTATGTACTCTGCTTCGGCACTGGATCGGAATAATGTAAGTTGCCTTTTGGAAGACTAAGACGATAGGTTATCTCCGAGGAAAATACAGTAACCGGATGTGGAGCGTCTGGTGTCAAGACATCCACCCCCAGTCATCATCAGAAAAAGCAGTGAGACCAGTGAGCGAGGACCTGTATAGATGTAATCCGAAGTGAAATGTGCCATGGACATATCGTAAAATACGTTTGAGCGCATGCATGTATGCTTCTGTCGGACTGTGCATGTGCAAGTAGATTTGTTGCACGGCACATGATAGGTCTGGTCTCGTGAATGTGAGGTACTGCAGGGCCCCATTCAGGCTATATAGTGAATTGGATCTGAATACGGAAGGTTGTAATCAACGTTGAGCTTGGAATTGGTGTCTACTGGCGCGTGGGATGATTTGCAAGATGTCATGCCTGCACGGTCAAGGATTTCTTCGACGTATTTCTTCTGACACATAAATAGGCCGCCAGAATGTCGAATGACAGAGATGCCCAAGAAATAACTCAGGGGCCCCAGATCCTTCATAGCAAACTTAGAGGAAATGAGAGACATAATAGACCGACAGAGAGCATCAGATGATGTGGTGAGGATGATGTCATCGACATATAATAAGAGGTAAGCCATGTTTGTACCCTTGTTGTAGATGAACAAGGAATGATCAGATCTGTTGTGTGAAAAAATGGTAGAAGAGACATAATCGGCGAACCGTTGGTACCATGCTCGAGAAGCCTATTTCAGTCCATAGAGCAATTTCCGCAACAGACACACATAATCCGAATGAATAGGATCCCTGAAACTCATAGGCTGATGCATCTATACAGTTTCATGAAGATCCTCATGTAAGAAGGCATTCTTGACATCAAGCTGATGAATGGGCCAAGACTTGGATAGGGCAATGCTGAGGATAATCCGAATTATTGTGGGCTTTACGACCGGGTTGAACGTTTCATTACAGTATACTCCTACCTGTTGAGACCTGCAATCACCTACAAGACGAGTCTTGTACCTCTCAAAAGAACCATCATATTTATTTATGTTTAAGAATCCACATAGAACGAATAATATTAGCATCAGGCGGATGGGGTACTAGGTCTCACATCTTATTATCAATTAGAGCATTATATTAATCAATCATTGCGGCTTTCCAATTTGAGTCGGACAAGGCATTCTTCGAATTTCGAGAGACAGGGAAGGGAGAACAGAAATGGATAGGTTAAACAGCCGTTTAGGTTTAGAAATCCCGTGCATGGCACGTGTTTCCATTGTTCGAGAGCGTGTCTCGATACACGAGATGTGGCTGCGAAATTACCCTGAGACGGCCTGTTTCATGCCACTATCAGCGAAATCGGGTGGGCAGCGTGTCCCGGACTAACTGCGGTGGGTGTAGGTGCCGAGGTCTGGGACGACAGACTATGGAAATGATGAATTAGAAAGGGTTTCAGTTCATCATCTAGGAAGTCGTAAGAATGCCGAGGTGGCGAGTTTAGGGAGGCAAGGGGGAATTGAGACTCATCAAATAGGAAATTATGTGAAATAATAATTTTACAGCTTGACAAGTCATAGCACGAGTAACCACGATGATTGGTGGGGTAACCCAGAAACACACAGGGAAGACCGAGGTTAAAGTTTGTGAGTGGTCTGATAGAGAGGATAACAGAGACATCAAAAAATACGCAAGTGTTGGTAGGAGGGGTTCCTACGAAATAAAATTTGAGTGGGAGATCGTTGAGCTAGAGACTTGTTTGGGATTACATTTAGAAGATAAGTGGCCACAGAGAGTGCGTAATGCCAGAATTGATGGGGAATTGAGGCGTGAGCAAGTAGGGCACGAATTAGGTTGTTTATGGTTCGGATTTACCATTTTGGGAATAGGTGTGAGGGAATGAAAAATGAAAGGTAAGACCGTTTTTGGAGCAAAACTATTTGAATTGGTTATTATCGAATTCTCTGTCATTGTCACATTAAAAACATTTAATGCTCTTTTCAAATTATGTTTTTACGAAAGCACTAAGTAAGGAAAAAAATGTGGTAGACTTGTGATTTATTGCCAATTCGAAAAGTTTATAGAAAGTTGGAATAATCTTTCAAAAACAACACATAATATCGATGGTCAGCCATACTTAAAATAGGGGAAGTCCACAAATCGCTATGTATTATATCGAAAGGCATTAAAGTACAATTTGTGGATGCATAAAATGGCAATTTAATAAAAACACAAGATTCACATATAGTAGTCTTAGAAATACGGTTGCAATTGATAAAATTATTATTTCTTGTTAGGTAGATTTTAGTACTGTTTTAGAGTGTGTTTTAGGGAGTCTTTTGTTTGTCTTTTAGTTATTTTGCGCAGTATTATGCGTGTTGTGTTGTGTTTTCAAGTTCTCAGCGATTCAGAAAAGGATAAGGTGAATTCAAAGGAAATAGACGGTCCTTAAGGATAAAAATGCATAAATGGTCACAAGAAACAAGTCAAAAAAGCCCTGGGAATCTTGGAAAGCAATTTAAACGAACTCTGGACGAAGAAAGCTGAAAAGTTGCGACGCCCAACACTAGAGCCGCGGAGCCCCTCAGGCAGTGAGCATATGATTTTCCGAAGCGAATTAGCATCGCGACGCTCTAATAGCTGAGTCGCGGCGCCAATGACATCGGGGCAGCGAAAAACCTATATTTAACAAGGGCAAAGAGGTCCATTTTGGGGATTTTTCGTGATATATATTGAGGGAAACGTTTTTCAGAGGGGAGAACACTTTGGAGGCAAGAAACAAGAGAACAATGAGCCATTAGAGATATCTATTGTTCAAGTTCTTTTCCTTTTCTTTATTTGCATTCAGTTAATGTTTGATATTGAATTAATTAGTTCTTGGCATGACTATGAGCTAATTACTTTTATTAGAGTTTTCCGTTGAATCACTTGAAACTCTATTATGATTTAATGCATTGTTAATGTTCTTCTTCATCTATTAAAATCTATTCAACTTGCGGTTATTGAATGAGAATTAATTGGCCTTTAGTTTTCATTATCTATATGAGTTCAAATCGAGATCTGAAAAGGGAGATGTGAATATGCTATAGTTGATTAGATGTAGGTTTAATCTTGAATGAAAGTATCACGACTGCCTGTGTAGCGTTTTATGTTATTGATCTTAATCCTCCTATGTGATCGAACTTATCATAGAAATATAGAAAGTTCTCACTTAGGTTGAGTTTTTATATATCCTAACCGGAATATAGAACATCTCAGTTAACCTGTTATCTTAATAAGAAGAATAATCGTTAGTCTTGCATTAATGAATGATATAGTGGAAAGTTGAGGAGATTGGAAACCCTAATTCCTTCATTACTGAATTAAACCTCGTGTGTTTTCATTGCTATTTTATTCTAGAAATTCATGTTAGTTTGTTAATTCTCTAGTTAGAAATCATCACTTATATTCGTTAGCCAAATAGAAACTAAAGATTAATTAATTGGTACTTGATAAATCAGTCTCTGTGGACGATACTCGGTCTTACCGAAATTTATTATAAATTGCGATACGTACACTTGCGTAACATCTAGAAATACCGCAAACAAGTTTTTGGCGTCGTTGTCGGGGACTGAAGTATTATCAATATCGAAATAATTAATCTCATTTATAATTTGGTTGTTCCTAGAACACATTTTATTATTAATTTTTTATTATTATTTTGATATGCGTGCAATATTTGTGATCATTTTTCAGGTAGCTTTGGTGTATGCGTAGCAGAAGAGGAGCAGATAGCCTTGTTCCTCTGAATTCTGAGATTGAGAAAGCGTGCAAGCAGAATCGAAGAAACAAGAGAGCTGGTATTTCAACCGAGGATATGGAAAACCGTCAAAATAATGATGGGTTGAATAGAGGGGTGCCAGAAATGGTGCAGGAGCAAGCACAGAATCCCGCTGTGAGAAGCTTACGGGATTATATACTTCCAACCATAACATGAGTGCAGACTTATATAAGACCACCAGCTGTGGAGGCAAATAATTTTGAGATTATGCCAGAAATCCTGCAGATGGTCCAGAACACTGTTCAGTTTGGGGGTTTACCCTCTGAAGATCCACATATGCACTTGGCCAATTTCTTGGAGTTATGTGCAACATTCAAATACAATGGTGTGACTGATGACGCCATTAGATTGAGGCTCTTCTCATTCTCACTAAGGGACCGAGCCAAAAGCTGGTTGAACTCTCTGCAAGCTAACTCCATCACTACGTGGCAAGACCTGGCTCAGAAGTTTTTTGCAAAATTCTTCCTTCCATCAAAGGTTGCGAAGTTAAGGGGAGAAATGAACAATTTTTATCAGCTTGATGGTGAGTCTTTGTATGATGCTTGGGAGAGATTTAAGGAGTTGCAAAGGAGATGTCATCATCATGGGCTTGAGAAGTGGATATTAGTCCATAATTTTTACAATGAGTTATGTGGTACGACCTGTACCATAATTGATGTTGCTGCTGGAGGGACATTAATGAGCAAGAGTGCTAATGAGGCATATGAGCTGTTGGAAGATATGGCAACAAATAACCATCAGTGTTCTGATGAAAGACCGACTAACAGCAGAAAGATGGCTGGAGTTCATGAGTTAGATGACATCACCACGTTAACTGCTCAAGTTGCTTCTTTGAAAAAGCAATTACAGTAGAATACTATGATAGCAAATGTTGTTCAGATGCAAGTGGTTTGTGAAATTTGTGGAGGACCATATCCTTTTGATCATTGTATAGCAGCGGATTCCAATAATGTACCTATGGACCAAGCTCAGGTTCAAGCAGTTGGGAATTTTCAGAGGCCTTACAACAATCCATTCTCCAACACTTATAATCCTGGATGAAGAAATAACCATAATTTTTCGTAGAGAAACTGCCAGAACCAGCAGCCACAATTCCAATGGCAGTATCAACAAAATAATCAACAACAGCCCATGAGTCAAGCTTCCTCGTTTCAGCAGCCCAAACCACAAGTTCAACAAGCTGAACCCAATGAATTACAAGCAGCTTTGTTGACTCTCACCAATTCCCAGACTCAGTTCATGACTGAAACAAGATCTTCTATCCGAAATTTGGAAACACAAGTGGGTCAGCTAGCAAATATGTTAAACAACAGATCGCATATGAATCTCCCTAGC
The DNA here is from genome assembly GCA_029783415.1 of Anisodus acutangulus. Lineage (NCBI taxonomy): Eukaryota > Viridiplantae > Streptophyta > Magnoliopsida > Solanales > Solanaceae > Anisodus > Anisodus acutangulus. The sequence continues at coordinate 42,295,762 of CM056509.1, read as the reverse complement.
AATACTGTTATAAATTCGAATGAGCAATGTCAGGCCATCACCTTGAGAAGCGGTAAGCAAGTTGAACCAGTTGCACCTCTATCATCTACGGAAAAAACAGACAACTTGAGTGAGACATCTAATTTATAGAAGGAGGGGGTTACTGAAGACCACCCCACGGTGGAAAAGGCACCACTAACAGTGAGTAATGAGCATCAAATCAGAATTTCGTACCCGCAGAGGCTTAGAAAGAACTCTTTGGATAAACAATTTTTCAAGTTTTTAGAAATATTCAAAAAACTGCACATAAATATTCCCTTTGCTGAAGCCTTAGAGCAGATGCCCAGTTATGTCAAATTCATGAAAGAAATTCTCTCTAAAAAGAGAAAAATGGGAGATTATGAGATTGTGGCATTAACTGAAGAGTGCAGCACCATTTTGCAAAAGAAGCTTCCGTAGAAGTTGAGAGATCCAGGGAGCTTCACTATTCCCTGCACTATCGAGAATTTTTAATGCCATCATGCGTTGTCTGATTTGGGGGCAAGTATCAACCTAATGCCCTTATCTGTGTTTCGTAGACTTGGTTTGGGTGAAGCTAGGCCTACAACAGTTACTTTGCAGTTAGAAGACCACTCAATCAAGCACCCACAGGAAATTATTGAGGATGTGTTAGTTAAAGTGGACAAATTCATTTTTTCTGCTGATTTTATTGTCCTTGACATGGAGGAGGATGTTGATGTGCCCATAATTCTTGGAAGACCATTTTTAGCCATGGATCAAGCACTTATAGATGCTCAGAAGGGTGAGCTGAGACTCCGAGTGCAGGTCGAATAGGTGGTCTTCAATGTATTCAAGTCTATATAGTATCCAAGAGCTAGTGACGGCTGCATTTTCCATTGATGTAATTGACAAAGCGATTGTTGAGGAAAACTTCAAGAGTACTGATGCTCTTGAAGTAGCATTAACATAATGCGAAGACGATGAGAGCAAGCCTTCAATTGAGGCGCAAAGGAGGTCGAACCCAATTATGAAGGAGGTGATGAGAAAAGAGACCGTAAAATGAAAAGGAAATATGTGTCCGGCTAAATAACGTTAAACGACAACGCTATTGGGAGGCAACCTAACATTTTAATTATGTTATTTTATATTCTTTTATTTATCTAGTGTTGAACAATCTTAGTGTCTTGTTGTTTCTTGGTCTTTGTTTTTTTTCTTATGTTAGGTGAATTGTGAGCCAACTCTGGGGGTGAAAAAGCATCGTGAATGAGCCCTACTTTGATTATTATCCACCGCCACCGCCATTCTGAATCGCTTAGTTGTAGTTTTGGTAAGTCTTCTTACTCTTGCTTTACTTATCACATTGGGGACAATGTGTTGAATAGGTTTGGGAGGGAGTCTTACTGTTTTGTGTTAACTGTTTTGTATTAATTGTTTGTGTTCAGTTGTTTGTTTATTGTTAGTGTTTTGTTTTAGTGTCAGTGTTTGAGTGTCTTGTGTCAATGAATCAAGTTAGTAATAATAGCCCATGAAATTGAGTGAACACATGTGATAGAGTTGAATGAAATTGATAGTCATGAAATGCATAAATCTGTGTGTTTAAGTTGGATAGGTCCTGAGTTGTTTTCAATTATTAATAAGTATGAAAACTTGATCATGATTGGTGAATTTATTGTACTTGAATATTGGTTTATGCATGATTGAATTTTGGTTTGAGGAAAGATGGTGGAAAGTCCTAGAACTTGCTTGCTTGATATTTGAGATAAAATCATAAATGATGCATGTTTAGAAAGATGATTTAGGCCATCTTTGGAACGATTGAGCCTTTCAAGTCAACCTTGACTAATGTAATCCCTAGTTACCCTTTTTGAGCCTTAAGTAACCCTTCTTTGATTGACACTATTCTAAGCCTACTTGAAATCCTTTACATCATTCCCTTGAATTCCATGAGTATATATAAGTATATGATTGGGGATTGTCACTTTGTAATTGTTATTTTAAATTGAGTTCTATCAATAGAAGAGCAAAAAAAAAATGAATACACTACACTTCCCTTATACATACATTGAAAAAAATGTTTGGGGGTGTAGTTCAAAAAGAAAAATTGGGGATTGCTTTTGGTTTATAACGTGAATATAGAGATGGGTTGATCGGTTTCTATGCTTATGGTAACTTTGAGCCTAAATGACATTTCATCTACCCGTGCCTAAGCCTATCGTCATAACCTATAAAAGTTATATTGATTCTTGAGCATGTGTTGTCTAAATTAGTAGAGAATAGCAAGTTAGCAAGCCTATAGAATTTTGGCATGATGGAATGTTGATGAGAATTCATTGTGCATAAGCTAATATTAAATACTTATTTATTTCAATAATCATGATTGAGTGGTCATATGCATTAATAACTTTAAGCAAATTTGAGGATTATCCGACTTGAAATTCTAGATAGCAAATTAGTGGCTAGAATGTTCCGAAAGATTTTATTGCATGTTGTTCATGATTTTCTAGGCATGATATAATGTTGTTGACCTGATTCAGTCTAAAGTCTATGTGTTTTTCTTTTTAGGGTGTCTAGAGTTCTTTACTCGAGGACGAGTAAAGTTTAAGTTTGTGGGTGTTTGTTAGGTAGATTTTAGTTATATTTTAGAGTGTGTTTTAGGAAGTCTTTTGTTTGTCTTTTGGTTGTTTTGCGCAGTATTATGCGTGTTGTGTTGTGTTTTCAAGTTCTCAGCGATTCAGAAAAAGGATAAGCCGAATTCAAAGGAAATAGGCGGTCCTTAAGGATAAAAATGCATAGATGGTCACAAGAAATAAGTCAAAGAAGCCATGGGAAACTCGGAAAGCAATTTAAATAAACTCCGGGCGAAGAAGGCTGATGAGCCGCGACGCCCAACGCTAGAGCCGCAGCGTCCCTCAGGCAGTGATCATACAATTTTCAGAAGCGAATTAGCTTCGCGACGCTCTAATAGCTGAGTCGCGACGCCGACGACGTCGGGGCAGCGAAAACCCTATATTTAACAAGGGCAAAGAGGTCCATTTTGGGGGGGGGGGTTTCGTGATATATATTGAGGGAAACGTTTTTCAGAGGGGAGAACACTTTGGAGGCAAGAAACAAGAGAACAAGGAGCCATTAGAGACATTTATTGTTCAAGTTCTTTTCATTTTCTTTACTTGCATTCAGCTAATGTTGGATATTGAATTAATTAGTTCTTAGCATGACTATGATCTAATTACTTTTATTAGGGTTTTCCGTTGAATCACTTGAAACTCTATTATGATTTAATGCATTGTTAATGTTCTTCTTCATCTATTAAAATCTATTCAACTTGCGGTTATTGAATGAGAATTAATTGGCCTTTAGTTTTCATTATCTATATGAGTTCAAATCGAGATCTGAAAAGGGAGATGTGAATATGCTATAGTTGATTAGACGTAGGTTTAATCTTGAACGAAAGTATCACGATTGCCTGTGTAGCGTTTTATGTTATTGATCTTAATCCTCCTATGTGGTCGAACTTATCATAGAAATATAGAAAGTTCTCACTTAGGTTGCATTTTTATATATCCTAACCGGAATATAGAACATATCAGTTAACCTGTTATCTTAATAAGAAGAGGAATCGTTAGTCTTGCATTAATGAATGATAGAGTGGAAAGTTGAGGAGATTGGAAACCCTAATTCCTTCATTACTGAATTAAACCTCGTGTGTTTTCATTTCTATTTTATTCTAGAAATTCATGTTAGTTTGTTAATTCTCTAGTTAGAAATCATCACTTATATTCGTTAGCCAAATAGAAACTAAAGATTAATTAATTGGTACTTGATAAATCAGTATATGTGGATGATACTCGGTCTTACCAAAATTTATTACAAATTGCGATACGTACACTTTTATAGCATCTAGAAATACCGCAAATATTTCTAAGGGAGCGTAAAACAAAATCTCCCGGATGTCATAATCTAGAATGTCATAAAGAAGATGAAAGAACATCAAAAGTTGATAGAACCGAGGCTAGATTCTTGACGGTATTTGAAATAGGGTAGAGATCTCTTGTGCTGTCACATCTAATTATTCGTCTCCTTGTCGTAAAAGCCTTCACAGAAAAACCAAAAGGATCAAAGTCAAGGGAAACATTATTATCAGTTGTGAAACACCGCACAGAGATTAGATTCTTAATGAGTTTAGAGGGCATGAAGGACATTTTTTAAGATTAGTGGTGGATATGGTGGGGATAAGGATGAATGACCAAAACCGCAAATAGGAATGCATTGTCCACTACCAATAATAATATTCCGATTTAAATTACCCAAATTGGAATAAGATGAGAGAGTACCTTGTGATGTCGTCATGTGAGATGTGACACATGTGTCCATTTATCAATTTTCATCTGGAGCGTTGAGTGACATTGTGTTTATAGCTGCTTCAATGTCAGTCAGTGCATAAGTTGAGAGTGGGGGGCATGTGCTATGTAGGCCTGTTGTGGACGTGCACCTAGTATGCCAAGTTGTGCCTGTCGGGTCGGAGGTGGAGTCCACGAGGATGTTGGATACTGATAAGGAGGAGAGGCCCATGACGGTGGGGCCCACACGGCCATGGCGGGTAGGCACCCTATAGCGGAGGCTGCTACCATTGTCGCGGTCACTGCTGACTGTTTACTGCCGGCGGGGACTGCCCCTTCCCGCCTCCGTTGTTGCCATAATTTCATTCGATGCGGCCTTTGCCAGACTGCAGCCCTCGGCGGTTGTTGCGGGTCGATCTGGACTATTGCGGGTCCTCAGGTCAGTGGTGCTAGATGCCGTAGTTAGAGGCCCAACCATCGGCGGAGGGCCCGACGGTAGTGGTGATGATGGTGTCTGCAATGCTAGCCTGAGTGGTATTGCGCTTGATTTTCTGGGTTTCCTCAAGAATTAGCTTGGAACGGGCCTCTTAAAACGGTGGTAACGGCGTGTATTGCTGAAGGATGGTGGCAACGCCATCATATGATTCGTTCAAGCTTGCAATAAGTTGCATAACCAGTCGCTGATTAGTGACGGGTGCGCCAACGTTGGAAAGTTGGTCAGCAAGCATCTTGAGTTCTTGACAATATGCAGACACGTTTGGGAAATCATCCTGATGAACGTCCTTGAACTGATTTTCAAGGTATAACGCTCGTTAAGTTTTGTTGTCGTGGAAAATATATTTCAAACATTCCCACGTTTTGCGGGAAGTGGCATCGGTCTCAATGATGGTGTGCAACAGATCATTAGAGATCGTATCATATATTCACTAGAGGACGGCTGCGTCCAAACGAGACCAGACTACATCATTAGAAGTCAAAGTCGAGGGGAGGTCTATGGACTTCGGTGTAGGAGGGATGATGTGGTCGATAACTTCGTAAACACGATAATGGATCTTAAAAATCTCCGCACACGAGGAGTATTGACCATTTTCCATCTCAAGGGTGACAGGGATGAAGTTTTTGATATTATTGACTGTAAGTGCGGGATGGAATTTCATTTTGTCAGCCGTGGAAGATGAAATTTAGGAGGAAGATAGAGGGAGAATGGTCGGAAAAACTAGGGTTCCGTCGTGGGGAAAGGGGCGGCCGAGAGAAGAAGTCGGCGGCTAGGGTAGGAGATTTAGAATTAGGCTACTGATATCATCAAGGAATATGTTCCTTGATTTTATTGATGAATGATTTACAATATATATTGTATTACAAAAGTATTTACCTTGCTATAAACTATGTAACTAATCAATCTAATTACAAAAGGATTATAATTCTACCTAAAATAAGAGATATACAATTAATACAATTAATGAAAAAATATTCGGGAAATATTTTATTACCTAACACAAATTTATGTAGACATAACACAACTTACATTTTTAGCCATTAAGAAGATGAAAAGGAAACGATAAAGGACGCGCACATGTAAGGATTAACTTCATGTATGATGACTCAACTTTACCTTATTTTTGTAACACTAAGGTGATTGAACTTTACCGACAACAACAATAACATATCCAGTGAAGTCTCACAACGTGAAGTGTGAAAAGGGTAGAGTGTACGCAGACCTTACCTCTACCTTGATTGAACTTTATCGATATGATTATAATAATAAAATCACAAAATTATATATTGTTGTACTAAAGTAACTGAACTCGGCCCATCTCCGGACCCTGCTAACGTGGGATGCTTTGTGCACCAAGCTGCCCTATGAGAAAATTACTCATAAAATACAAATGACTAGGATATCGAATATCTGACTTAAGAACACTTGTCAAAAATAAATAAAAATCTTTCAAGCATAATTTTCACTACCCATATATCAAAAAACAAAAGTCAATTTAGAAACAATTAAACAAAACAAAACAAAAAAAAGCGATTATATCTGGCGTAGAAAATTTGACATCCCGGTCATTTGTATTTTTTGAGCAATTCACACATCGTATGCGAGTGGAGAAATGTGAGCTGATGCAGCTGTGAGTTTGAGAACTGCTGATCGCCCGTGCTCAGTCCCCAGCTAGGCTGAACGCAAAGGTGTCAAATGTGTGTGTGACCATCTCATTTATAAGATTAAACTATAAAAGATAACATAATTAAACAAAATTCATCGTGGCTAAATATGAAATTTCCCGTCGCATGGCACCAATATGTTTATGAAGTAGAGGCATTTTCCAGCATCCAAGTCTGTCAAAAATAACATCCTTATTCCTTTCTCAGGTTGGCTCAGTTTACTCCCATGTAACTGTTAACGTTGAGTTTTAATTAGTCAACTTATAGACAGGTTTCAAGTATTGCATGTACAAGCTCTATTTGATGCCATGATTGGTATAGATTCTATAGAATACTAAAATGATTGTATGTCTAACTTGAGTTTTATGATTAAAGTTGAGATCTCTTGGCATTTTCTACTATCTTTCAAATGCAGAACATGTGAGCAATTGTCCGCATTGGGTTAAGTCCGCAAGATTTTCCAAAAAAACGTCTTACACCATTAAGAGTAACATTATACCTTATATATATATATATATATATAGCTTCCTTCTTTTTTTCCAGCTACCAACATGGGGACTTTGTTTGCACATACAACAAAACTAAGTTTCACATATACAACTCATCAGTCATCGCATGGAGATTAACTGTGTGCCGTCCACATCAAGTCATCGACTGAGTATTAATGATCACCAAAGCCAACCGGCCCGTAGACAGGCAAAGATACTAATCCAGGATATATAACATATACAACTTTATAGCTAAATAATGACCACTTAACCAGAATAAACTTGCAGGAGTACTTAAGATATATCACATTTACAATTTGATTTGGAGATCAACATGTTCTCTAAGTAAACTTCCATCTTTGTGGCAGTTCATATCAATATGGACACTGAACAATCTTAGTAGAAAAAGGAGACATACAGAAGAAACAGAACAATAGAACTCGATAAAACCTACCCATAAACGACTTCAAGAATTTATGAAACTATCTACCCTTATATTATCCTTCCTTGATAGAAACTTCATGCAAATCGGCGGATTCACACCTGACAAAGCTAGTATTGAACTAGGCAAGGTCCAGATCCCGTCGCCACAAATTAGTCCAGACGCTACGGCTGGTCCAAATGCATCGGCCTTAGCCTTGTTTATCTTTGTCCAGACGAACAATATCAGGCTCCCGAGACACATATCAATTGCGAAATAGGATCCAAGATAGAACGGTATGGCCATTGCCATCGGAAGAGGAATGTACTTCGCCTTGTTTTTCCCTACAGCATCCCTTACGGCGTTGATGGCAATAGCTCCCAGGAAGAATACGTAGCATAGGGTGAGACAATTCTTCGGTAGAGCTGAGAAGCCTTCGACCCCCAAGATAGACATGTTACGATAGACCAGAGCGTAAGGGGCAGGGTACTCTGAACCGGGAACACCTAAGTCGTGGAAAGCCTTGTAGAAGAGCCAAAATACACAAGGGGAGATGACACAGCCCATTGCCGTTCCGATTATCTGGCTTATGAACATGGACCTCGGAGAAGCTAACGTCATGTAACCTGTTTTGAAGTCCTGCGTTAGGTCGGATGCAGTAGAGACGATGTTCATCATGACACCGCAAGCAGCTAATCCCGCTAGGACCCCACCATGAGCGGAACCCGCCCATGCCCCGATTGTGAAGATGGCCAGCTTCCCGTACGTGGATGCCAATGACCAGTCAGTGAGACCACATCCGTAAGCATTGCAGAAGGCTAGCACCGGTGCAAAAATGTAGATTACGACGATGTAGTACCACCTAAGTTGATGGAAAATGTGTGGAAGCGTTATAGTGGAGAGGACGACAATGCTAACATAACCGGCTACCGCAACCCATGTAGGGATTTGATCCTTGAGGAAAAGCTCAGTTCGTATCTGATCATCATAAGACAGAGGCGCCTCTGCAGGGGATGCACGGACACCAACAGGAAGGACGGACCCTGCTCTTTTCTCGCGGAATTGGCAATATATGCCATATAATGTTCGTCCGAGTACTTTGATGAAATTGTAGAGACCATCACCAAGGATCATGGCTATCGCTATAAATACCTGAAATAGAAGCCATTAGCTTCTTTTCAGTTTTATCGAAAAAGCTAGTAATTAAAAACTTTGCGTCATTGTGATTACGTACCCTGTAACCTTGTATGCCGTGAAGGCTGCTAGGACTTTGATCAGCATGGTACCAATGACCCTTTCTGTCTTCAATAAGAGGCCACATTATACCCCATGAAAGGATCGCTCCGACTAGCAATGATATGTTGATTAGATAAGGACATATCATACCAACACCAACATATGTCGCCGAGAAGTCAAAGTAAAACCTGGTCGATCGGAGAGATAAGTCACAAACATTACAATGATATACAGGAAGAAAGTTAATTATCTGGTGTAGAACAAGCACAAGTTGGAAGTACACAATAAAATATTAAATGGTTGCTGTGAACTTCCTATATATAAGCCAAATATAACAAGAAATATGATTCCAAGTTAAAGAATGAGTATAAAACATCTATGTTGTTCGGGCTCTTCAAAATTGTCAACGGGTCCAAAGCGGATCCTTCAAAAGTAGTGCATTAAGAGGACCCGACACATATGCGACAACATTTTTTGGAGAGTCAGAGCAATATAGCAAAACAGCCTTGTTTCCCAATATGCATGCAAAAACATCAGACATGTGTTCATTGGAGTCCAACAGTTTAGTTAAACTTAGGCCAGCTGCATTTTGTAAGTTATTGAAAATGCATCGTAAACTGTATTAATAGCCTAATTAGTCCAAAAGCGTATTTAGTGCTTTTCAGTTTTTCTATTGTCCACTAGTAAACTTATCATGAATTCGTGTCAATTG